>JAKTVU010000011.1:0-299499 GCA_030581855.1 Yueomyces sinensis
AGCAGAGTCTTCAACAATTCTATGTTTCTCTAATTCTTGAAGTCTTGAGTCCAAGAAATCAATTTTCGAAGTTAAGACTTGCATAGAGTCTACTAATTGTTGCAAAGTTTCCTCCATCTTATTTAAATGTGAAAGATTAGTGTTCAATTAATAAGTGAGTAAGTATAATAGGATTTACAAAAGTAATATGGGATTCACAAAAGTAGAATGGGATTTACAAAAGTAGAATGGGATTTACAAAAGTAGAATGGGATTCACAAAAATATATTTTTGTATTTTTTTGAGTCGACAGTTTTAAAATAATACGAAATGAGTTTCCTAAAAAGGTAATAGTGAAGGATGAGTTCAATATTGAAGTTTAGAAAATATCAAATATCTTATTAAATTAAATTATGTATGTGTTTTTTTATATCGTAAACAATTCTAGATAATATATAAGACATTCTTAACAATACATTTACTTTGTTATTTTAAATATCGTAATATGTATTTGTTGTCGTTTTGACGATGGACGAACCAAGGCTTGATGTCAGCGTCACAATTATTAAGTGACAGGTATTCTGAAAAATCAATACAGATATAAAAGCCTTGTTGGCGCAATCGGTAGCGCGTGTGACTCTTAATCACAAGGTTAGGGGTTCGAGCCCCCTACAGGGCTTTAATTTTTAAATCTTGGGCGGCTGGTCACGTGACCAATTGTGTTTTTTTTTAATAATAATTCTAAACACACTTCAAATAGACAAGCAACTAACTATATTATTATACAAATATATGAATGCTGATATAAATTGTTTTTCTTAACTTTTTGAGTTTATTTTGATTTATAACATAAGATAATTTAATAATGACAAAATATATATTAAATTAATAAGAATACAATATATATATATATATATATAATAAAAGTCTTTTGATTGATTGTTTTGTTTTTTGGATTTAAATAAGCATATTAGAATAAAAAATATATAAAAAAAATAATGACAAAAATAGTGATAATAAAAATTTTTCTTTTTTTTTTTTAAAAAAAAGATGAGTAAGTATAACGCTAAAATTAATCAGCGTATTTTTGCCAACCATATGGTTTTTGTAATTTATTAACATTATAATATTTAGTAGTACAACTAAAACCTTTCCAAGTGAAATCTTGATCAGGAGTACAAGCACATTTATTTTCAGTTCTAATTTGATCATCAGTTGGACAAGAATGGAAAGGACCATGGAAATAACCTAAATCGTAAAAATGATGAATTTGATCAGCTTTTAAGAATAAAGCAGCAGCAATAGAATGAACAGGAGCGTCACCCCATCTTTCATAAAAGAAACCACCTTTTTTATCTAAGAATTCAAAATATTCTGAATAAGCTTTACCTCTCCATAAATCTAAAGAAGCAATTTCGAAATTAGACCAAAAATGACAATTATTATAAGCTAAACCATCATCATCCGATAAAAATTCCATCATATTATCCTTAGCTATATGTTCAGGATGTAATTTAGCGAATTCCATAGTTGAATTCCATAAAGTTTTAATAGTAGTTTCATATTCATGAATAGAAATAGCGAAACCATATTTTTTATCATTATCTTTCATAAATTGGAAAATATCGTAATTAATATCACAATGAAATTTCACATCAGGTTCGACTCTCCAATAATATTCATATTCATCCATTAATGGATGTCTATAAAAGAAACCTGATTCGAAACGACACATATGTCTATAAGGTAAAGAATCACCGTAGATGACACCATCTTCACCCATTTTCTTTCTCAAAACAGCGGCTTTCTCTTCATCGATCCAAGAAGGTACGGACCAATGTTCTTTTGGAATTAAACCGAATTTAACATTACCAGAGATTAAAGAGGTAGTAACTCTTTTAAAATCTTCATCGAATTCTACATCATTTAAGAATACCCAATCATAATGAAAATTTTTATTAAATCTATCTTCAATAGATTTAATTGGTTCTAGTAAACCATGTAAATCAGAATTTCTAGCTAAAGTAACAAAAGTAGCTTTAACATTCTTCTTATATGGTTTATTATTTTGTTCAGAAGTAGCTTTAATATATTTAAAACCATTATCTTCATATGGAGTATATTTAAAATTTAAAGTATTAGTTTTAAATATAGATGAATTTGATGGTGATAAAGTAGATGGAGTACCATTAAGGAAAAAATAAATAGTAGTCAATAAGATACCAGATACAAGTAAAGTCCTATATAGACGATTCTTGTTCCTTGCAGGGACGTAAGCAGCCATGGTTGATGTGATGATACTGTATTTTTATTATATATAATATATAATTGTATTGCTCTAAGTATTATTTTTATTAATAATATAGTTTATTATATAAAATGAAAATGGGCTTTGATGATGGTGACGTGTAGTGAAAAAGCTAGCAACACGAAAGTAGCCGTGGATAATGACCTCGTACCCTCTTTCGTAATTATCAGCGTCACTCAGGCAACCAGCAACACGACAAAAAATAAACGACCACATGACACTAATTGCTACTACTGTTAGCACTATATAGTAAGTATTGGTGAGACGTGTTATCTGAAATATGATATGCAATCTACAAATGCCGTATTCTACGATTATGCTATTGTATAATATATAATATGACATCCCAGATCACTGATCACGGCTCTCTCACGTGCTCAACTAATTAACAGCATGTACTACTTACTATATATTATATAACATACTCTTCTCTTCTCTGTTCTTTTTGTAAAAAGAACCACAAACTGTGGCTCACTTCGTTCGTGTAACAATACTATACAGTATAATATATATAATAACAGAATGCTCTACAATTCGAAATGTTAAGTACATCTATTATCTAATTTAGGGGTGAATAGTAGATCTACAATATAAAATAATAATAATAATAAAAAGAAATGGTAATTATATCTAATACTAATGCGACAATATCTTATTTAATGTATATATATATATCTATTTCAATAAGATTGATAATCAGAACAACAAACGGTAATCTAATATTCTTTAATTAATTAATTTAAGGGGAGTATCTTATCTATAAACCATTAGAAAAAGAAATGTTAATTATAATATATATTCTTATTACATTATTATTTCACCCAGCCTGTTTATTATCACAGAAAAGAAAAAAAGAATTGTCAATCTACTCTATATTATATGATATATACTATTCTTATTGCTGTCTTATGATTATATGAAACAAGAAACGTGTATTTATCTATATACTATATCTTAACTAGATATATAGTATAGTTTCACTATAATATTAAATTATATTATACCATATATTATGTTATACTAAATACAATACTACACACCCATTATATTATACTATATAACACTAGAGTAAATATAATAGTGTATTGTATAGTAATATGTTGCCTGTTGTATGGATTTATTACCCTTTACGGTATATACTTCGTACACCGCACTGTATCTTCTCTATTCTTAAAAATCGAGTTGAAAAAAAAAAAAAATTACAGCAAAATAAACTATATTATAAACGATGCTTATATATAAAATATACTATAATATATACTACAATACAACAAAATATACCAAACACATTTTAACAATATGGTACTTATTAATGGTGTCAAATATGCATGTGAAAAATGTATTAGAGGTCATAGGGCAACAACATGTACTGATTCAGATAAACCATTAATTATGATTAAACCAAAAGGTAGACCATCAACATCATGTATACATTGTAAAGAACAAAGATTATTAAAAAATTCAAATCCTAGTGGTGTTTGTAATTGTAATAATAATAAAAAAATATCTAGTTGTAATTGTAAAAGTACAGGTAAATGTATTTGTCATTCACATAGAAATACAAATAACAACAATAATAATAACAATAATAATATACCTATTATTACTAGTAATGATGATAGATTGAATTTTTTAAATTTAAATAATAATAATTTAGATATTGGTTTGTATCCATTAAGTAATACAAAAGAAATATCACAATTTACAAGGACAAATGTAGGTGAAGTTAAAGTATCATTAGAAGAATATTTACCATATGAAATTGATGGTATTGGTCATATAGATACTACAAAACAATCTAATACAATGATACCCGCGCCTAGTATTAATAATACACCAACAACAAATACTAATATTACAAATAATAATAATGGTTTGATTACGAATAATAATGATAACGACAGTCTGTTGAAAGATCTGTTGATGAATAATAATGATAATGATTTAAATATTAACTTTAACACGCCCATCGCTACGTGCTCCAAGAACACAGGTAATAATAATAATACGAATGTGAATGTGAGTAGTAGTGAGGACCATAATATAGCTATACTGTCGTTGACACCGAGTTTTCTGGATATGAATAATGAAGAGGATAGTAATGTTATTGTGGAGAAGAACGATAAGGAGGTGTTGCCTAATAATTTGAGTAATATACTGGAGAGTGATGCGGGGGTTAATACGAGTTTCTTTAATGAGTTTTTGTAGAGTTTTGGTTCTTTTTTAAAAGAACTAGAGAGTTTTTGGTTCTTTTTTTTAAAAAGAACATATGATATAGTATATATATGTTATATTAAATAATTGATACAGTATGATACGAACAAGAGTTTTGGTTCTTTTTTAAAAGAACGTAGTAATGTGAGATGTGATATATACGGTATTAGATGTTATTTTAGTGTTTATGTATGTATAGAGTGATTTTCTGGGATTGTTGAGGTTACTTCGGTGGCTAATGGATGATGTCGAATGGTGTGAAAGTAGGTTATTTTTGGTAATTGTTGATGAGTAGTATATATTATCTTTTTGAATGCAGTTACCCAGGTAAATCACCCATGGCAGTTTTGAGTTCCTGTCGGTATGCGAGTAGTAGGTTTTAGTTAAACTATAAAATGTGACGATAGTTTAGATGGCTGTGTTGTGATGTTAGTTGAGTTGTATACATTATACTTTGAGATTTGGTACGGTGTTTTATGTGATGGTTGTGTTAGAAGAGTATTGGTGGTTTTATATGGTTTTCCCGGGAACTATCTGAAGAGTTCTGGGCGGCAATCGAGAAAAAGAGATGATGTTCTATGTAAAAGGGAGTAATAGAGTCGAGATATCCCTAGGTCTGCAGTTATAAGATTCCAGAATGTCAGATATAATAGTACTTAATTTTCCATCGATTGAACTAGATTGTTATTTCATAGATGACTAGATGTGTTACTAAACATTTTTCAGTTTCCCATTCAGGTGAAATATTTTGTAATATTTTCGATAATTAGGAAGTAGAATAATATTCTTTTTCTGGATTATATTGTAATGGGAATTATATGCCATGTCACTTATATTACCAAGTATGCCATAGTTTGAAATGAAGTTAAATCGTGTAATATATTAATATTCAAAAATTTAAATTTATCTATTACGTAAGTAAGAATGTTAAGATAGAGTATCACTAGCGTAGCGAGCTATCATTTTTTGGTTCTTTTTTTAAAAAGAGCATAAAAGTATGGGAAGTGTGATATATTTATATTTGTTTGTATTATATATCATCTGTTAAAGGATAAATCATGAGGTATAGAAGTAGAATATATATAAAGTAAATAAGTTTTTTTGAATCTATATACGGAAATATCTCTTTTCTAGCAAAGCGTTATCAATATCGTGTAAAATTGTGTGTGGTTTATTCTAGAGTATCATAGATTTTAGATTTTCTGTAATAGTATTAATATTATTCTGATCTTGTATGGAAGTTGTATAATTATTTAAAAATGAATATATTTTTTCGTCATTTATATCAGTTATCTTCATTTCTTCAATATTTTGCAATGATATTATTCTAATAATATAATTTAGTAGTAGTATGTTTGTTTCATCACCATCATATGTGTCATCTTCTTCTTCATCGCTATCACTTAAAACCTCTTTTGATGACGCTAATGCATACCATACGAATGAATCATCATTATTATCTTTTTCTTCTTCTTTATTATCTGTTTTATTCTTTTTCACTTTTAAAATTAGAATTGGATCATTTTCATTTATAAAAGATTCATCTGGGTCGTCCTCATCACTTTCTTCATCACTTTGTTGTGTATTCTCTTTTTGTAAATTCATTAATTTTTTAAATGTAGATAAATATAAAATTTCAATATCATTAATAAAAATATTAAAATTCATTAATTCGTTTGCTTCTTCTTCTTCATTATGATATAAACCATCATTTAAATTTTTAATAAATTTTAAATTATAATTAAATGTATTAGGTGTTTGTAAAATAGATAAATTAGTTAATCTAAATTTTTCCTTCCATTGTATAATATTAGAATTTGTCTTTGTATTAAATAAAGTGAAAATAGATACTTTAAATATATCTGATATTCTAATAGATTTTTTTAAATTTGAATTGAATGCTAAATCATTACTTATATTAATATAATTTGTAGCATTAATTAATAAATTCAATGAAATATTTTTGCTATTAAGTGCATTTGAAAATTGTGAATTTAAATTAGAATTTGTAATAATCGTATTAATAGCTAAATTAATCAATGGTATAATTTCATCAATTTTAATAATAATTTTATTAATTATAATTTCAATATAATCAATATCTTTATTATCATCATTGATATTAATATTATCAATTTCATTTGAAAAATTATTAATTAATGATACAATTTCATTAATTAATTTAACATTATCATGATTATTACTATAAGAGATAGAATTAATTGAATTTATAGCATTCGTTATAATTAAGATTCTAATATTTAATTTATTTTTAATTAAATTTAATTTAATTGTATCATTATTATTATTATTATTATTATCATTAATCAATTTTGATATCTTTTTGATCGCAAAAGTTGATGCAATTGAAATTGAAGATCTAATAGCAAACGATATAGCTTGTGAGCTAACTTTATTAATCAATTGATCCATATTTACTCAATTACTCTCCCTTCATATTATTATATTATTCTTGATAATATTTAATAGCTCATCTCTTTATATATAATAAATAGATAATAAAAATTAGAGATTCCGGGTAATCTTCGGGGATTCCGTCTTCGTGGAAAATGACCTGATCTCGGAGCTGAAATTTCTTTCAAATTCATCGGAGTTTTTTTTCTTTCTTGTTTTTTTTTGAGATCTCTTTGAATCTTGGAATGATAATAAGAACAACTGAAAAATTTAAAAAAATATTGGATATTGTATTTATTGGAAGTATTGTGAAGTCTGAAATGAGTTACAGATAGTCATACGTATAGAAATATATTAGTTCAATTCATTCTTTTTTTAGCCGTTTAAATACTCCGTTCCATTGTCGTTTTTTTTTTTTGTTTTATTTCAGTTATTATTATATCTAGTATTTTGTTTTATTATGTCACCTAATCCAAATAATGATACTACAACATCAATATTGAAAAATTCAAATAATCAATTACCTCCTTTACTATTACCACTTATTACATTAAAAAATAAAAAAAATAATGATACTGATAATAATTCATTTGTTAATTTAGCTACTTTAGCTAATCTGGCGTCAAAAACACCAAGGATTATTACTCCACCGCCGTCATCTTCTAGTTCTGAAGATAATAATTCATTAAATGTATCACCTACTGTAAAAAAGAATGATACGACGAATAATATTATTACTACTACAAATACTACTGCTATTAATAATGATGATAATGTCAGTACTGGCAGTAGTGGTAGTACCAGCAGTAGTAGTAGTAGCAACAATAAAAGACAAAGGTCTGGTCCAAGTTGTGATAAATGTAGGATGAAAAAGATTAAATGCAATGCTGATGTACGTATATTATATCAAAGTAGTAAATTATTAAAAATTGAATTTTTACATTTTCAAATTTCAAGTATTGATGAATTAATTAAATTATGTTCAAAATATAATATTGATTATTCTAAAAAACTTGCAGATACTGATATTGAAAATTTAATTAATATTGGTAAAATAATTAAACATTTTGATAAAATTATCTTTTTTAAATCATGTACTTCATGTTCAAAAAAAAATAAAAATTTAATTAATAAACAAAATACACAACAATGTTCTTTCTCAAAAGGTTTTACTAGACAAGATATAAATACTTTAGCTAAAATTTTGAGAAATCCAAATAATAATCTTCAGAAAAAAAATATTGATGAATTAACTTCAAATGATTTTTTTAAAACTTTTAGTCCATTCATAAACAAATAATTGAAATATAAATATATATTATATTATAAATAAAAACAAGAAAAAAAAATTTAAATTAAATTTAAATTAAATTATGAATTAAAGATTATGTATGTATATATATATCTATTAATATTACCATAGCATAAATCTAAAAAGTATACAAAACATAACATGGAATACCAAAACTACCATTAATGTTACATTCTTATTCTTAGCATCATTACTCTCACTACTATTCTCATTATTATTATTATTATTTAGTAAATTCAAATTAATAATAATATTTAAACATGTTTTAACACCACCAATAACAAATACAATATATTCTAATATTAAGAAAATTTTATTATTAACGGATCTTAATTCATCAAATAAATCTAATATGATAATTATTGGTACCCAATTTATATTACAATAACCATATATTTCAACAATTTTAAAAAATTCAAAAAATTTATTACTTATATAATAAATTACTAATGGTATTAAGAAGATATAACCATAAAATAACCAAATTGAATGAATTAATTTTAAAAATTCTTTATTTCTATTCTCATCATTTTCTAATTTTTTACCTTCAATTATATCATTAACTATAATATTAATAAATCCCATTGTAACAAATTTTACCATTACTACAGTAGCAGTTATCCAAATTGGTCCATATAAATCAGTATTTTTATTATTATTACCACCTTCTAAATCTTGATAAGAACCGGATTTTTGAAATAAAATGGATTTGTATAAATTTTGTTTGAATTCTTGTGTATTCAATTGGAAATATCTCGAATAATAATTTAGAAAACCTTTACCATTATTATTATTATTATCATTATTGACATCGTTTTGAATAGTGGCGTTACTAATATCTGGTCCAGCAGACGCTTCATAAGAAGGAGGTGTACTGATAGTAGCACTTTCATCGCCAAATGGATCCGTAGTAGTATATGTTGGTGCTGTAGTCTGTACATCATCAACATCAGCTGTCAACCTGTCATCTTCATCATCTATCACAAAATCATCAACACCGTCTAAACCATCGTCGATCTCAAATGATATGTTGTCTCTTTCAATGTGATCTGTACTCATCTTTAAATGGCAATTGATCTCCTATTGATTGATCTATTAATCTTCTATATATCTTGATATTTCTATCTATATATATATTTTCTTGAAATATTCCAAATTTTTCAACCTCCCCCAAAATTAAAGAAGCGAAAATTACCATACAGAAAATTTCAAGCCTCTAATCTTAAAAAAATTTATAGAAATAAAGGTTTAAATATAAATAAAGTGACAGATTTAACTTTAAAAACGCGAAAATTGAATGATTCTAAGAATCTTGATAAGTTATTAATATTAATTCAATATCAATTGTTTTCTTAGTTTTTTTTAAAAAGATCACCAAAAAATTTCATTAAAATATGAGACTAATCAAAGATCTGGTCATCTCTCGTAAAGAATTGGTCTCTCCTACAGATAATATACTTTGGACTAACAATGGTTGTCTGTTCATGACAACTTCTCCTGAGATTTCAATGGCTAAACCTATTTATACACCTTCTTTCACTTCCATCGTTAACCCTGTCGCTAAAAGAGTATCATCTAGACAGATATTCCATATTGAAGATATGCCTATTAATATTCCTAATAAATTCGATAATTGTACTACTCTGAGAAACTCCCTTCTTAATTCTCAACCCAATTCTTTTGTTCGTATCATTAAATCTAATAATCAAAATGTATTAGCTCTTCTCACATCAAATTCTGATTGTTATCTCTATAATACAAAGTTAAATAAAATAATTCCAATTGATTGTCCAGATGATTCATTATATCAAAGATCTTATCATTCTGTACAGTGGTTAAACGATGACATTCTATTAGTTGGTAATGAAACCGGTGAACTTTTATATTTCGATACCTTAGGTAACCTGATTCAAAGGATAACAATAAATGATGATAAAAATGAATCATGGGTTACTAAAATATCAGTTTTTGATAATAATATCATTATAGTATGTTTGCATGATAACTCCATATATTGTATCATTCATAATAATGTTACTATTAATGATAATATTTTTAAGATTAAAGACTCAGATAGATTTTTAATTAATGATCTTTCACTTTTCAATAATTATCTTGTAATTAGTACTATTGGTAAGATTCAATTATTTAAAATTGATTTTGAACAAATGACTAAAAAATTTTTAGATGAAAAAATTTTAATTAATAATAATGGTATTGATGAATTTTTCATAATTAAATTTATTCATTCAAATTTTGAAAAATTTGTATTATTAAGTAATCAGACAAGTTTTACATTAACAATTACCGATGATAAATTAGTTATAAATGATGATAATATTATTGGTTCACAATTAGAGAAAAAATTTAAAAAATGGAATCAATTACATAATGAATATGGTAAATATGAATCAACGATATTAATCAATGGTATTTCATTAAGTAATGATGGTTATTCATTAGCTATTGCTTATTCTATTGAAAGGATATCAATAAAATATAGAATTGTAAGTGAATCTATTTTCCGTATTATGTTTTTACCATTATATGATGAATGGGATATTGATACTAAAAAATCATTAGGTATGGCTTGGTATCAAAATTTTTTAATTTATAATAATCTTTTACCAAAATCTTTATTATCATTAAATTTGTTAGAACAACAACAGCAATCACAACAAAATTCTTCCTCACAATTGATAACGGATTTTCATAATAATATTGATATTAATGATAGTTCATTATCAAAAAAAGATAATATTAAAAAAATGTTTAAAAATTTTTTAAATAATTTATTAATTGATCCAAATTATAATTTAACAAGGTTTAATACTTTTATTTCAAATAATAATGATCCAAATCCATCTTTATTAATATTATATTCAAATATATCAAATTTTTTAAATAATATTATTGAAAAAAATTATTTTCCTTTTGAAAATTGGTCACCAACTGATAAAGCAACTTTTATTAGATTACAATCTATAATAGGAAATGAAATAGATCCAAATTTAAATACTTTATTTGAAATAAAAACAAATTGGGCAAGTGAAGTCTTCGATATGAATCAAAATTCAATTCAATGGTTAAATAATAAAAATGATATTAAATGGGGTTGTTGTTCAGTAACGCTTTTACCAGTTTTAAATAAATGTAAAGTTTGTCCAGTAACTGATTGTAGAGTATTATGTGAATTACCAATAGTTGAAGAAGTTGGTTTATTACAAGAAGAAAAAGATGAAAGTTCAGAGAATAGTATTAGTTGGTTAGATGAAACATTATTAGAAGTTTTTGATCAAAGTCCAGCAGCTGGTGCACAACTAGTATTTAAATGATATTATTTATATAAATTTATAAATCTGATTGTAATATTCTAATAAAAATATCAATTAAAAATACATTTAAATATTGTATTTTTTAATTGAAAATTGTATTCTTAATTAATATCTGACATTTTTCTTAGAGGTTTCCCCGGAATTTAGAAATACGCACTCTATTTTAAAAATGACTATTAGATTTAAAAAATCAAGGTATTTGAATTATTCTTTTCAAAATAAATATAATACAAAACCTCAAAACTAAGAGAAATACGGTTATTAATATCAATGAAGGGATTAGTGAGAATACGTTTAGCACGTCTAAGTCGTAAATCGACACCATTTTATAACATTGTAGTCACTCAATCATCAAAGGCAAGAGATGCAAAACCAATCGAAGTTTTAGGTACATATAATCCTATCCCAATTGCACTGGACAAAAGAGCAAAGATTAAAATTACTAATGAGGTTCTTGGTTCTAGCAATAACAATGAGAGACTTCCTAAGATGTATAAAGATATTCAATTGGATTTTGATAGAACGAAATATTGGATTGGTGTTGGTGCACAACCTAGTGATACTGTGAGTAGATTATTGCGAAAATGTGGTATCTTACCTGAATTAACACAGAGTAAGAGGTCTATTATAGCCAATACAGTTGAGATAAATGAATTATAATATTATTAGATAATATACATTTTAAATATATTCAGATATACATATAATCTAGGGATTACAAACTTGTAAATATGCATTATTTTTTGTTTTTTTTTTGTTGTTGTTACTTAGATTTTATTCTCTCTTCTATATAAATATTATATATATGTGTGTGTAATTAATTAAGTTACAGTTTAATGCGTGTATTCCTCAGATTTTGTTTTGTTTTTATTTTAGTTCATGAACATTTTGATGAATTTCAGCTACACGTTCAGCTATATTCATAAATAATTCAAATTCTTCAATGACAGCATCAATAAACATACCAATACCATTTTTTAATTTAATTAGATTCGATTTATCATTTTTATTATTACCATCAACTGGTGATGATGCGTGTAAATTTTCATCAAAATTATTAATTACATCTTCAATATCTTTTAAATATTGGAAATATTCATCAATTTTTTTCTCAAAATATACTAATTTTTCATTAAAGAATTTCTCTAATTCGATTGTAGTTGTCGTACTCGCGAGATTATTATTAATATTACCATTAATATTATTATTGTTATTACCATTAATCATATTCAAATTATTATTATTTGAATTTGGTGCAGGTATAATATTATTATTACCATTTATAAGATTTTGAAATATTAAATTGAATGAATTTGAATAATTAATACTATTATCAATTTTGCCACGTAATTTACTTACAGTTTGTAAATCATCGAATAAATTTTGTAATGTTTTTGATATTTTTGAATTTAAGAATGAATTATCATTTATAATTGATTTAACTAAATCATTTTGATTTACTTCATTAGATAATAGTAAAAATGATAATTGAATTTGATAATCGATAAAATTATTAAAATTTTGTAAAAATGAATGCAAATGTGGTGGTAATTCTGATACTTTAGTCATTGGTGTAATTGATAATGACGAAATAATTTGTAAAGGATCATTTTGATTATTCATCATTTGCTGTGTATTATTATTCAAAAAAGAATTAGTAGTAGTACCGTTGTTATTGAGGAAAGAATTGGCAGTACCATTATTATTATTGAATAATGAGGATGTTTGATTGGTATTGTTAGTAAACATAGAACCAGTTGTTGGTTTAGCGGCAATATTACTGCTAAATAGGCCGCCTGTAGTAGGTTGCGTAGTACCACCTAATAAAGATGTGGTTCCAGCAGGTTTGTTACCAAATAAAGAGGTTCCTCCTGTTGTATTAGAATTATTACCAAATAATGAAGTACCGCCTGTAGTATTAGTTGTGTTGTTGTTATTATTACCGAACAATGAAGTACTACCTGTAGTATTAGTTGTGTTGTTATTATTACCGAACAATGAAGTACTACCTGTAGTATTAGTTGTGTTGTTGTTATTATTACCGAATAATGAAGTACCGCCTGTAGTATTAGTTGTGTTGTTGTTATTATTACCGAACAATGAAGTGCCACCAGTGGTACTGCTGTTATTATTATTGCCACCAAATAAAGAAATGCCTCCAGGGGAACTATTATTAGTAGTAGTAGTAGTATTGTTATTACCAAACAAAGAATTACCGCCTGTCGTACTAGTATTGTTACCAAATAGAGAATTACCTCCCGTTGTATTAGTGGCATTATTATTGTTGTTACCAAATAGAGAGTTACCACCAGTTGTATTAGTATTATTTGTGTTAGTGCTATTTCCAAACATAGAACTACCGCCAGCTACACCAGTATTAGCATTGGCATTGTTATTATTACTAAACATGGGGTTACCACCTGTGGCAGTATTGGTAGTAGTATTGTTGTTACCAGCACCAAATAGAGAATTGGATTGGGTATTACCTGCTCCAAATAAACCACCTGTACTGGCTGGTTTTGCAGCAGCATTGTTGTTCCCACCAAATGAGAAACCACTGCTTGGTGCCTTATTGAACATCTTTTTTTTTTTCTAGCACCTGACAAAACTGTTATATCCACTATATGTGATATATCTGAATGACTTTGATTAGAGACAATTGATGCTATATTCTATTATAATATCAATATTTTATTCGATTGAAAATCATTATTTTCTATTATTTATCTTTAATTTGGAAAAAATCTTTCAAAGAATTTAAAAAATTCATCAAATCACGTGAATTATGCGTGAATATCATGTGACATTTTCCGGGTAAAATATTTCGTTTTTTTTATATTTGGTTAATTTAAATTTATATTTAATATTAATATAATTATTGAAATAATTAATTCATAAAAAAAAATCAATTCTTAAATACAATTTAATTATACAACATCTATTTGCAAACTACATTATAATATATATAAATACTTGTTAATTACCTAACGTTTTATATTCGATGATAAAATGAAAATATACTAATTATATATATATTTGGGTTTTAAACTTGCTTTCTTTTTACTAGTATCCCTATATAATTTCAAATAACACTACAATATTTTCAATTAAATATTTTTATTCTGTATTTTAAAGCTATTTGATCATTTCCTTCATAATATCAAAAACTTCAAAATTTCCACTTTCAACTCAGTTTTTTGAATTATTTAAAATAGTTTTCAATTAAAATACATATTTTCTTACCTACTTTTTATTAAAACACTCACAAACCCAATATATCATCATATACACTCTAATTTGAACCATTCTTTTCTAAATAACTCATTACTGTCACTTCCGCCTTTAACGGTGTGCCTTACTTAAAAACCAAGGTTAATAACAAAATTTAAAGAATTAACGAAAACTGACCTTTAAAACAGGAAGAATACACACTATATTATACTTCAACTATTGTATCAATCATATTAGAAAATATCATAATGCTTGAAAAGTTACAATCTATTACAGCTCGTTTTGGTCCTAAGGCCTCTTCATACCTAACTCAAACTGTTTATTATGGTAAAGTTACTTCAGAATTAGCAAAACAAGTTTACTGGAGAGAAGGTTTACAAATCCCATCATTGAGAGATTTCTCCTTCGTCTATCGTAATTTATGGGCAGATGCTATGCATGCTTATAAAAATCCTAATTTAATTAAAAAACAGATCACTTCTTTGAATGTCAAACAGGGGTTGAAATATGGTGCTTATGGTATACAGATCTTAGGTTTCTATTCTGTTGGTGAAATCATTGGTAGAAGAAAACTTGTAGGCTATAAGACTTATTGATTACTTATATCAGTTTGTTTTTTTGTTGTCTCCCGCCCTCCCTGTTTTTAATATATTCCATTCATATACATGTATCTATTTTATATATACCTATATATTCTTTCACTACTCACTAAACATTAACCTGTCTATACTTTAAACTATTATTACTTTCAAATTAATATAAATACTTTTCAAATGCATCTTTACGTTTTTTTCTTGTGAATTGTTAAATAATAATGTACATATTTTTTATATAGTTTTATGTCTAATTATCGTCATTCTTGTTCTCACCTTCAGAACCATTTCCATTATCATTCATTGATTCATACTTTCTTCTCTTTGATGCTTCTATCATCTCTTTTCTAAACTTTCTCTTTTGCTTATTTGCTCTTGGTACAGTACTGATTTGTTTTCTATCCTTATGAGCTTTACCTCTCTTAATATTTTCTTTATCTCTTTTAGATAATTTTGTATCCATCCAATTTGGCATTTCAAAACCACTTTGTTTCATTACATTAATAATTGGTTTTATTAATAATGCATCTTGCTTTGTATATAATGTAACGGCATTACCATCTCTACCACCTCTACCGGTTCTACCAATTCTATGAATATATGATTGTGATGAATTTGGTACATCATAATTAATAACTAAATTAATACCTTTAAAATCAATACCACGAGATAACACATCTGTACAAATTAAACACCATAATTGACCATTTTTAAAATTATCAATAATTTTATCTCTTTGAATTTGTGTTCTTTCTGAATGAATAACATCAACATTTATCTTATCATACATCATTTCATGATATAATGCTTTTGCTCTTGTAATAGATTCTAAGAAAATTATAACTGGTGGTTTAAATTGGCCTTCTTGAATTAATTGTTTAATTGCTATTAGTTTACCTTCTTCATTACCACAGAAAATTAATTTTTGATTAATATTTAAATTTGCTGCTTCTTTTTTACCAATGATAACTCTAATTGGATTATCCATAATACTTTGTGCAATTTCTTCGATCCTTGATGGTATAGTAGCAGAGAACATTATCTTCTTTAAATTATTAGAATCTTTAATAGCATTTATAATATGATCACTTTGTTCAATAAATGTTTTATCAAATAATTTATCAGCTTCATCAAATATTAAATGTTTAATATTTGAAATATCAATAGCATTATTTTTCATCAAATCGATTAATCTTAATGGCGTTGAAATTATTAAATCATATTTTTTATCATTAATTATTTTTTTCTTTAATTTCATACTTAATGATTTTGATAATAATGCAATTTTTAAAGTCCTCTTTTTATCTAAAAAGATTGATCTTGATAATTTTTCACATTCAATGAAAATTTGATTAGCTAATTCCTTTGTTGGTGATATAATTAAACATTGTAAACCATTAGAATTTTTATTATCTATAATTTTTTGTAAAACGGGTATCAAAAATGCTAAAGTTTTACCTGAACCAGTAGGAGAACAAGCAATTAAATCATTATCATTCATAATAATAGGAATAGATTCACTTTGAATTGCAGTAGGTTCGGTGAAATTATTATCTATTAAATTAGATAATAATTTTTTATTAAATTTAAATCTGGATATTAAATCTTCAAATGAACCGATAGGTAATGGAATATCACTACCAGTAACATTACCTTGGTAAGATTTTCTCAGAATTTTAGCTTCTTCTGCATTAGTGATAATTGGTTCTGGTATTTCATTTTCAATATCACTTTCTTCATCCTCATCATCCTTACTGGTTCCATTTTCAAGTAGAGATTTACTGCTACGTTCCTCTATTTTTGCATGTTTCTTATTACGAAAGAAATCCAATTCCCTATTAATCTTATTTTCTTCTCTTTTAACACTATCCTTAGTCGAAACATTATTAGCAAAATCAACTGGATCAGAATTCTTTTGGGTATGAGAACCCTTCTTAATAGCAGCACCTCTGGTCAATACTCTGAAAATATCCATGGTACTAGTCTATACTTCTATGAGTGTATTTCCAATATATATTTGAGTTCTAAATACACTAAACCAAAAATTACAATATTAAACTTATTTAATCTAACTAATATTCTAAAATATTTAATTTATTATATAAATATTGAAATTTTTCAATGCTCATCGGAAAATTTTTAGAATTAAAGGTTTTGCTGACACTACGGCTTGTTCTTAGACATACCCTTAAAAGACAAGATTTTAAACCAATTTTATTAGTCAACTCATCATTATTACCACCAATTATTATAATAGTTAATTGATAATCCTTGATATCTCTCTATTTTATTCAATTATTGTTAAGTTTATTGTTAAAATACTTAAATTCACGTGATCTCTTGAACTTAATTTTTTTTCAGCTCATCGCTCAGAGAAATCAGTGCCAGAAAAATCGATGAGCTAGTAGAAACAATCATTAAAGATGGTTAAAGAAACTATCCCTTGTATAATTATTCAATACCTGGTTTTGTCTCTTGTTGAAAGTCAGTGGTGAAAGAATAACAAGCTTCAAAATGGACTCAGATCAAACAGCTCGTTATATGGAGCTAGAGGAT
The DNA here is from genome assembly GCA_030581855.1 of Yueomyces sinensis. NCBI lineage: Eukaryota > Fungi > Ascomycota > Saccharomycetes > Saccharomycetales > Saccharomycetaceae > Yueomyces > Yueomyces sinensis. Next base: position 17,944 of record JAKTVU010000011.1, read on the forward strand.
AAACTATCCAAGATTAGATCCCAAATCAACTCTAAGCTTGATAATCAAAAACATATTGCTATTATCTTATCTGCCGTTGAAGAGAATATTCAAAATGTGGAACTAAATGATACTGCTAAAAATGTAGTTAATTATATGGTCTCTTTGTTATCTTTATTAGATCAAACCACAGATGGAAGCGCTACCCGTATTAAAGATTTACAACTAGCTACTTCTGCAGCTTACCTATTGGATTTAGTATTCCATTACTCTCCAAAGCAATTATTAGTATCCAAATATGCTGAATTATTGACTAAAATCTCCTTATTTATTACTGATGAAAATGCACAAGCTCCATTAGTCAAATCTTCCTTAGGTTGTCTAGAAGCTTTATTAATCGCTCAAGATGCTCAATCTTGGAATAACACTAATGGTCTTTCTATTACTCCAGTCAGAGGTTTACAAGGTTTATTAGAATTATCCTTTGATCCAAGACCAAAAGTCAGAAAGAGAGCTCAAGAAGCTGTTTCCAATATTTTATTAAACCCTCCACCAGCTCCAACTGCAGAACATGTTGCTAGTGGTTTTATCTCTCAATTTGCAATTGATGCTTTCTCTTCTACTCTTGAAGAATTCAATGCCTTAAACAAATCTCGTAAGAAGAAAAATTCTAACAATAAGAACCTTTCCCCAGAAGAAGAAGCTGTTGACCGTAAATTTATCCATACTTTACAATTGATTAATTCAATCATTGCTACCAATCAATGGCCTTCTTCTAAGATTGAACCTTTATGTGACTTATTATTAGAGACAACCAAGAGTTCTAATGAATTCTTAATATCAAATTCCTTTAAATGTTTCGAAAATTTATTCAATTCTATGACTGAATTTTCAGTTAATTCAGGTTTAGCTGATGATAAATTCGTTAAATTATTAGATATTATCTTCGAATTAAAACCATCCAATAATGATACTCATTTAACAGGTTCTTGGATCGCCGTTGTTGTTAAAGCCATGATCTCATACTCCAATTTCCAACCTTTAAAAACTTTAATTAAGATTCCAGATATCTTTAAATTAATGTCCAATTATCTTTTAAGTAACAATCCAGAAATCTTTATTAGTGCATCTCAATGTTTAATTGCTATCTTATCCCAATCTGTTAAAGATGATTTACTTTTGATTCAACCTACTAACGAAAATAAAGTTATTGATGCTGTCGATATGATCATCTCTGATATTTCTGATATTTTTGTTGATTTCTTATCTGTTAAATATATTCATTGTGCAAAAGAAATTTTAAACGTTTTAGCTGCTGCTTTTAATAAATTTAAATATAGAGCTAATCCTCATTTCTTAAAACCTTTAGAAATTGTCGATAGCTGGAGAGTTAATGAAGAAAATTTCTTAGATTTTAGAAATGAAACTGAAATTGTTATTGGTTCTGCAGTATCTGCCATCGGACCAGACACAGTTTTAAATTATTTACCATTAAACTTAGATAATCCTTCAAATTCTCAACCTGGTAGAGCTTGGTTATTACCAATTTTAAGAGATTACACTAAGAATGCTGAATTAAGAACTTTTATTAATAAATTAGCTCCATTAGTTCAATATTTCGAATCTAAATATTCTAAATTACCAAAAGAATCTGTTCAATTAAAGGTCTTTGAAACCGTTGTCGATCAAATCTGGTCTACTTTACCACATTTCTGTGAACTTCCAATCGATTTAGAAGAATCTTTTACTGATGACTTTGCATCCGAATTATGTTCTTTATTATATTCTAAAATTGAATTAAGAACTACCATTTGTCATGCTTTAAGAGTATTAGTTGAAAGTAATAAGATGTACGTCGGTGGTGCTTTAGCTGATGATGTTTTATTACAACAACGTTTACCAGTTTCCAAGGCTGAATCAAATTTGAAATTCTTAGCTACTAAAGCACCAAATTTATTAGCTGTTTTATTCAATGTTTACACTCAAACTGCTCCAAATGCCAGAAATTATATTTTAGAGACTATCGAATCATTTTTACAAATCAGTGAACCTGAAGATTTAGAAAAAATCTTTAATAATGTTTGTGGTCTTTTAAAGAATGCCATGAATGAAGAAGCTTCCAAATCAAAGGACAAACCACAATTAACTGCTACTTTATTAGATATCATCGTTTGTATGACCAAATATGTTCCAGCTTCTTCATACTCTGCTTTGTTCTCTATCTTCGATGCTACTGTTAGATCTTCAGATGCTCTAACACAAAAGAGAGCTTACAGAATTATTACCAGATTATCTGAAACTGATGCTGCTGCTGTAACAAATTATATCAATGAAATTGAAAATGTTATGTTAGACAATGCTAAAACAGTTCACACTTCATCTAAATCTGCTAGATTAGCTGCCATTAGAACATTAATTGATTTGTTACCTTCTGATCATTTAGGTTTTGTCGTCAAGATTGTAGCAGAAGTCATTTTATGTACTAAGGATGTTAACGAAAAATCAAGAGAAGGTGCTTTTGAAACTTTAATTGCTATGTGTACTAAAATGAATGATCCAAATGGTATAATTAAGCTTTCTCAAATCGAAGGTTATGATCCAGCAGCCCCAGATCAACAATCATCTGTTTCTGAATTCTTTAAAATCATATCTGCTGGTTTAATTGGTGAATCACAACATATGGTCAGCAGTACTGTTACAGCTTATGCTTGTTTAGTCTATGAGTTCAAAGATAGCGTTGATCAAGGTACTTTAATGGAAATTTATGATACTATTGAATTATACTTAACCTCTAACTCAAGAGAAATTGTAAAGAGTGCTATTGGTTTTACCAAAGTTTGTATTTTAGGTTTACCAACCGAATTAATGCAAGATAAAATTCCTGCTTTATTACCAAAATTACTACGTTGGTCTCACGAACATACCGGTCATTTCAAATCAAAAATTAAGAATATTATTGAAAGATTAATTAGAAAGTTCGGTTACGAATTTATTGAAACACATTTCCCTCCTGAAGATTCCAAATTATTGGCTAATATCAGAAAAACTCGTAATAGAAATAAACGTAAGGACGAAGAAGGTGCTGAAGGACAATCAGAAATTTCAAATACCAATAACACAAAGGGTTCTAGATTCTTGTCCGCTTTCGATGAAGCTGTTTATGAATCTTCTGACAATGAAGAAGAAGAAGAACAACAACAAGGTAGAAGAAATAGAAAGTCTGCTAAACAATTTATTATGGAATCTAAGGGTAATCCATTAGATTTATTAGATTCTCAAACACTAGCACACATATCTTCTACTAGACCTAAGAAATTTGACAAGGATTCTCGTAAGAAGGCTTTACGTGATGATACTTTCAGTTTCGATGATGAAGGCAAATTAGTTGTCAAAGGTAAGAAGTCCGCCAATGACGATGATGATATTATTAAATCAGTTACTAGTGGTATTAATGCATATCTAGAGGCCGTTGAACATGGTCCAATTAGAGGTCAAAGAAATAAATTGAAATTTAAGAAGGGTTCTAAAGCACAAAATGATAGTGATGATGAGGATGCTGTTAGTAGTGGTTTCAAGAAGAGAGTTGATACTAGAAATAAGATCGGTAAGAACTATAAGAAGAATAACGGTAGATTTAAAAATAAAAGAAAGTTTTAAACATTTATATATATCCTTTTTATATATATTGCGTGTGTATATTAGTTTTATAAAAAAAGTACAAATAAGAATTTTAGCATTATTATTAATATTAATATTAAAAGTTACATATTGGTTTATGGACATAAGGAATTTCTATATGGATGAAAATACATATATTTATGTGCGTAGTAGGTATGTCCTATGCATGAGTAAATGATACAATAAAAAGAACGAAAAAATAGGTTTCAAAATCCATTGAAATCAAAATCGTTATCATAAGAGTTTTCATCGTAATCAAGCGATTGTCTTCTTTGAAATGTATTCTCCATATCTTCCATTTCAGTGAATTGAGTATATGTATCCACATCCAAGGAAAATCTATCAGGATCATGGAGATTGTTGTTTGCAAATTTTCCAATTAATTCGTCACTATCATTTGTTAATTCTTCGTTCTTCTCTTCCCCATTTTCTTCCATAACGATATCTGCATCTGCATTTATTTCTTCCTTTGCTTGAAGCTCTTGTTCTTCATCATCATCATCATCATATTCACCATTTTCAAACGATAACGTTATATTTTCTATCTTATTATCTGGCTGTGTCATGGGCAGTCTACCTAAAAGTTCTTTTTGTATTATTTTTAACTTATTATCTTCTGTATCTGAATGTGACATTGGTTCAATATCATTCGTACCAATATTAAGAGTGTGCGGAAGACCCAGTACTGAATATTTCATACCACCGATGGGTGGTAAATTGGATGCCTTCAATACTTCTTTACCTTTAACTTTCTTCGCAAAATTTATACGTTGACGAGCCATTACAAGCCTTATCCAATCATCTGTATCGCCATTCGCTATAAGTTCTTCAATTAATTCATCCTCTGCATTTTCCATATTTTCATTCCCAACTGCACTAATGCTATTTCTGGCATATGGGTCTTGGTTTGTCTTAGGAAACACTTCACTACCTTCTCTATCCATTTTCTGTAATTCATCAATGTATTGTGGAATCATAGAATTGCCCTTGTCATCTGTAGATGTCTTTAATTGGTCAGCCATAGGCAGAGCCACTATTCTAGCGTTCTTCGAGCTTGTATTATGTATACACCAATCTGCAAAATTTCTCATCCCCTGGTCACTTGGCAAATCTGGATCTTCGTCATACACTTCTAATACATCATATGGCTTTGTGATACCCAGTTTCTGGAAGGCTAATGTGATATCTTGCAATGCAATTGTATCGTCTACATCTAATCTGGATTGTGCGGCGGTATTTATCTCTGTTATCAGAAGCTTGAGATAATGACAATACAAGTCAGTGATAGCATTTACTGTCGAAGGCTTAGCTCTGTCAAACCCTTCTGCCTTCAGCAGTTGTATCATCGATACTCGCAGCAGACTGTAGTAGAACTCATTTGCAGTGGTCATTGCTTATATATGGAGACTATCTCTTCACAACTCAGACGGTTCACTGGTCTTGCAATTTGATAATTCAATTGAAATGGCCAATAGAAACCTTTCGAAACACAGTTTTTTGCTTTTCTCTTATAATCCTGAAACTTTATTTATCTTTTTTCAAAGTTTTTTTGTTATTTTTTCAGTGTATCTTTCTTAGCGTTCGTTTTTAATAAAGCCTTTAGAAATATCACCAAAAGAAGAGTTTTTTATAACAATAATAGATGACAATTTAAAAAAAAAGCAAATTTGAATTGTTGATTATTACAAATTTCTATAAAAGACAGTTGCTAAATATTATATATGATGCGGCCTAATTCTTCTTCTTACCCTTCTTCTTTGGCTGTTGCTTACCGTTAGATGAGCCTTTACCGTTCTTGTTGTTTGCACCTGGAATTGTCACTTTCAACTTGTCCACACACACCGACAAAACAAGATCTTGGTCCTTTAGACTTTTGATCATTTCGTGTTCAATTGACCAGTCAATTTCCTTGTCGGAGTTAGTAGTGTCTATTTTACGTGATAAGAAATGTCTTGTAATCTCATTAATAGTTTTGGTCTTTTTACCACTACCTGGTTGTACTTTGATCTTGTATTTATACTTCAATAAAGCTGGCCATGGTGCAAAAACAGGGACGATGTCAACCACTTCATCATCTTTATCTAGCGTTGGTTTCAATTCTGTTAAGAATCTGGTAGGGTGGATTTTAACTTTTTCATTCTTGGTGAAAGTTAGATGTTGTCTTTGTTTTTGTCTTTCACGTTGTACTTTCTTGTATTCTCTAGTTTGTTGTCTTTGTTCTTCCTCTTGTTGCTCACGTTGTTTCTTTTCAATACCTTTCAGGGTACCTAGAGCTTCCAATCTCAACAATCTTTCTTCTTCATCTTGATCAGCATATTTCTTTTGCATCTTCTTTAATTTACCTTTTTTACCACGAACATTCTTCTTCATTTGTTGGACAATAGGAGTAGATATATCTGATGATTCAGTTATTTCACTTTCATTTTTGTCCTCGTCAATTTGTTGCACCTTTTCTTCCTCCTCAATTTGATTTTTATCAATAGATAACTGTGATTGTCCTTCTTTAACAATATCTGTTTTCTCAATCGGAGTGTTGTCATTTTCCTCATCAACTTCTCCTTCATCCTCATCTTCTTTTTCATCGTTCTCATCTTCAGATGCAGGAAGGTCAGTTTTCACTTTCCATAAGAAACCAAGACCCATGACTAATTGTGCTGGAGGGAGCGTATTGTTTTCATTTTCATTAATGATACGGAACTTTCCAGAATCTAAAATATCTTTGTTACCTGAATGGAATTTACTAATATTCTTAGCCTTACACCAAATTGGAGAAGCTGCAATTTTTTTTGACCAGGCTTCACTAGCTGACATACAAAAGATACCAGCTTGCATCAAAGTGTTTGGTGGGACTTCAGTTTTTTCAAAATTCTTAATCCATACTTGAGTACCAAAACTGTTTGTCATATAGATATCATCATCTTCAATATATTTACTATAAATCAAATCAGTTTCTACACCAGTTTTACCCATTAAAATTAAAAACTTTTCAGTTGAGAAAAACCAAAAAAATTTCTCAAAGAAATAAGGCTTACGAATTTTCTTTAATACATCAGGTGTTTCTTTCAGTTTTTTATTCAGTTGTTTATTGATACGTTCTTCAATATTTTTTAAAGCTTTCTCTGCATTCTTTTCTACACGTTTTTGTTTTTCAGCATTTGTTTTCTTAATACTAAAATATTCAGAGGCATTGGCATATGCTGACATTCCCAAGTTAATACTTACAACAATTGATTCTTTTACTTTCTTTGATTTTTTAACTCTCTTCTTTTGTTTGCTACTTTTGATTTCATCATCAGAATCAGAATCAGAGTCGGAATCAGTATCGTCACTTAAACTATCACTTGAGCTATCTGAATCAGAATCGCTTTCATCATCACTTTTATCTTGAGACAATGGTAAGATAACCCTTAGTGAATTTTCTTTCAACTTCAAAGGTAGTTTAATTGTTTGTGCTACTGGATTACCTTTTGCTTGTTCAGTCTTAATTAATTTTTCAATTGTACTCCAATCCATTTGTTGATCAATTAAACCTTGAACTGCATATTTTGCAGTTTCAATCAATTCAGTATTTGCGATAATTAAATTACCCTTTTGCTCATTTGTAGTTTGAACATCTGCTAATGCATCAATTCTTTTTTGATTTTCTCTTTGAGCATCAGTAATTTTTTTTTTAGCCATCTCTTCTTGGGATTGAATCTTTAATGCATATTTTGAAGATTCAATAGTAGTAAAAAACTTATCAACAGTTAAATTATATGGTCCATCGATCGCAATAATTTTAACATTTTCCTTATCCTTCTCTAAACAGAATGGTTCAAATGGATGGAAATTTTCATAAGTATATTCAATATCTGGTGAATCTCTTTCAGGGTTATAATTTGTATTCTTTTTAGCTAAAATGTAACCTCTTCTATCTTTACTTAAATTAATAACTTTTTGAAATTCATTTTCAGTATCTTGAACAATTTTTAAAATAAGATCTAATTTTGTAGCGTAATCAATCCATGATGAAGAAGGACTAACATCATTTACTTTTAAATTTTTAGTAATTAAATCGGAAGAAAGATAAGGTGCATTAACTAAAATTAATTTTTGAATTGGAATTAATTTTTTTTTTTTAAGATCTTTTAAATTTTGTGAATTAACTTTAGCAGCTTCTTCATTAAACCAACCTCTAATTATTTCTTCATTATATTGTTTTGGTGGATGAGAAGTTCCTAATTCTTCTGGTTGTGTAGAAAATAAACTTTGATCAAACATGGTATACTTTTCACCTACTTTATTTTCGTGTTCTTTGACAATTCTTTGTAAACTTAAAATACTCATATCTTGATCCAAAAGTATAACATTACCAGCACTAAAGAATTCTAAGACCAAATAATACAAACCATCAGCAAATTGTAAAACTAAAATTCTATCATTAGGCACTTGTCTCAAAGATGTCAATCTCTTTGATTTCAAATGTTTCCTCAGTTTAATTACAAAACCGGAGGGAAATTGTGGTATATTTCTAGTAAAATCAGTCAAATGAATCCTTAAACCACAATCCACAACTACATTAAGTTTATCATTATCAGGTTTATTAAATTTCAAAAGAAATTGTCTTTTTGATTCTGCAATATTATATATATTATTCAATCTATAACCTTCAACTTGTTCTTTCAATTCTTTTGCAAGAAGTTCTAAATCTAAAGCACTGATTCTTTGTTTCATCTTTCTTTACTATTCTAATTGTTCAAAGAAATAGATTACTACTAAATCACTAAAAATGATCAACAAACCTAGTTAATTTGTTATATTTTGATATTTCAATTGAATCTACTTTCTTCATCATTCAATATTCTAATATTATTATAATTTTTTCACTTTCTTCATAGTAAAAAAAATTAGTATGCGGTGTAGAGATTCTATTAAAAATATTCCGTTAAAATTACTTAAAATAGTAATTAATACATTTATGGACATTTAATCAAAATTGTCTTACTTAAAGTGGAAATAAAGTAAAATATCGAGATAATTACTTAAATTAGAAACAAAATCATGGAATTTGAGCGGCTAAAGTTTTTTTTTGGAAAATTTCATAAAATTTGAAATTTAAAAAAAAAATTTAATTAAAAATAAGAGATTTGCAAATAAAGAATTGGAAATTAGCAAAATAATAATAGAACAAAGAAGCTGGTATTAACAACTTACAATGGCAGATTTTAATCTTTCTGAGTTCATCAATGCTAATATCTTTGACTCTTCTCAAACAGCAACAGCAGAGAGTGTTTTAAAATCTAAAGATTCTAATGTTACGGAAAATCTTACTTCTAAAGGTTTGAACTCAATTTATAACGTTAAAAGAACTGCCTTTGAATATGAAAGAATTACTGAAAAGGCAAAAACAAGAAGATTAGGTTTTACTTCTTATTATGCTCAAGAAAAACTTTCACGTAATGATAGTTCTATCTCCTATAATGTTTTGAATAATCTTTCCCAAACCAAAAAGAAGACAGTTTCGAGAAGATACAATAATTCAAACATTACACCTACTACTAGAAATCTCAATACAAGTGGATTTCTAAATCAGCAAGAAAATATTATCGCTTGTATTTATGAAAATCCAAAAGGTATAGCCACTAAAATTGGTATGAGTGTTTTAAATTATACTACAGGTGAACTTACTGTTACTGAGTATATAGACTCTCAAATCTTCATCAGAACAATAAATCGTTTGCATATTTTTGAACCAAACGAAATATTGATCCCTGTTACCTCTGTGAAACCAATTCTATCTAAAATGGCCACATTACTCAAATTAAATGTAAAACAAAATGGTACTAGAAATAATTCTTCTGTTAAAATTATTGAAATGACTTCAAAATCTTTTGATTCAAATCAAGGCCTAAACGATTTAGAGAAATATTCTTTAAAAAATACTAATGAGAGTAACCTAGAAGATATAAAAAACAAAACATATCTTTTAAATTCAATATCTGGTATAATATCTTACGTAGATAAGGTTCTATTAAAGAAATCACAATCGAATTTTAATAAATTTAAAAACCTTAGAATTAAATTCGAAACAGTGGATAATACACTTTTAATCGACTATAACACCATCGTTGCTTTAGAATTAGTTGAAAATAAATATACAAAAAATGGTAAGTCTGTTTTAAAAATGCTCGATTCCACTATAACAAAAATGGGTAAAAGATCATTTAAAAGTAATTTATTACAACCAATGACAGAAAAAAACAATATTGAATTACGGCAAGAAGCTGTGAAAGATCTGATAAATGACAAAGATTTATTAAAAGATATTAGAAAATCTTTAGGTTCCTTCCAAGATTTAGATATATTACTCGCAAAGTTACTGAGTTTAAATTCTTGTTCAATCCACCCCTCTCATAAAATAAATTATGTTCTATGCCTTAAATCAACTTTACAAAATTTTAACGTAATAAAATTATTTCTAAAAGAAACAGAATTTACATCAAAATTGATAAATGAAATTACAACAATCTTAGATAGTTGCACCCTCAAAGATATTAAAGGCATTGTTAACACCTACATCAATGATGACTGTTGTTGGGCAACATCCCCATTAGAAATTCAGAATCAAAAATGTTATGCAGTAAGAGCTGGTACAAATGGTTTATTGGATATTTCAAGACAAATTTATCAAAAATTGACAGATGAAGTAATGGAACACATTCGAAAGCTGGAAGAAGAATATGAATTAAATATTGAACATAAATTTGAGAATTCAAGGGGCTTCTATGTTAAATTTAAAAAGAACGATGATATATCAAATATCAATGACCTACCTGACACTTTCATTAATAAGGTTGATAAGAGAAAATGGATAGAATGTACTACTTTAAAATTATGCAAAATTAATGCACGACTAAAAGAAGTAATATCAGAAATTATCTTAATAAGTGAAAATGTTATCAATGAATGTTTAATGTCAATTGCCTCAAAAATCTCAACTTTATTCATGGCATCTGAGGCAATATCTATCTTAGATTTATTATGTTCCTTTGCCTTCAACCATCTAGAATACAATTATTGCATTCCAAAAATATCAAATAAATTAATAGTAAAAGGGGCAAGACATCCAATTTTAGAACATGTTATTAAAAATATGGTTCCAAATGATATTAAGTGTTTACAATCATCATCATCGGTTCAAATAATAACTGGGGTCAATATGAGTGGTAAATCAGTTTTCCTAAAACAAATTGCCCTTTTCACAATTATGGCACAAATGGGATCTTCATTACCTGCAACAGATGCAATAATGCCCATATATACAAAATTACATGCAAGAATTTGTAATGAATCTCTTGAATTGACTTCATCAAATTTTGTATTTGAAATGAAAGAGATGGCATATTTCTTAAATGATATTACTCCTAGCACTTTACTTATTATCGATGAATTAGGAAGAAATTCGAGTATCCAAGACGGTTTTGTCATTTCCTTCTCAATTACAGAGTATCTTATTAAGAAAAAATGTACCGTGTTCTTATCTACTCATTTTAATAAAATTGCGAATATTCTTAAGTTCAAGCCAAGAGTACTTCACCAACATATGAATTCAATATTAACCTCTAATAATACTATCGAAATGAAGTATACATTGGGAAATAGTATTGAAAAAATTCCAAACCCTGGTATACATATTGTGTCAAAGTTTTTTGATCAAAATATTATAGATGATTCGTTTAAAATCGCCAACACTTTAGAGGTTGATAGTACTACTAAACAAACTAGAGAGGATATTGAGAAAAGAAAAAACATCGCTCAAAAAATAAAGAGGGTAAACGAGCTTGTTGAAATTTTGAATGAATTAGCCAATGATGAAAATCAAAATATAGACCTCGAAATACTAAGAGATATACAGGCAAAATTTATTCAGAATTTTGAAATATAAAAATTAAACGTAAATAGTCGATAATAAAGTTAGAAAATTAGTAAAAGAAATTATATAATTTAGGCGTAATAACTTCTCCATAATACACCTTCAAGATCTTCTAGTTGATCTTGTGAAAATACAAGTTGATCGAACTTCCAAGTATCAGTACGAATCTTTTTAAACTCACTAATAAAATCCTTGGCTGCAGTACCAGCGATCCCGTTTGTTCTTGCCCAATCAGAAAGGACACTTAATTCTTTAGGAATCCATTTAGAAAGTGGAAATATATATGGGAATGCAGATATAATTGCACCCAAACCCAAAACTGAACCATGTATTTGTATATCACTCTTAGAAAGCTTCTTTCTTTTCTTAGTTTCAACATTAACAAGCTTCTCACTGAACTGTTCTATCAAATCAAATACAGCTTTACATTCGCCAAGGTTGTGAACAATATCAGAAAGAATATGACTTGCTTTTACCCTAACCTCCATAAACTCTTCATTATATAAATTCTTGATAACAAAGTTTAACAATGAACTCTTTTCTTGTTCTGACAATTGCAATAGTTGAGCTGAAAAGAAGTGTTGGATAAAACTTAACTGAATACGGATTTGATTTGAAGTTGTCATTATTTTATTGTTGCAGAATAAATTAATCATCTTTGGAATAATATTCTTACCAATTGGCATATATGCAAGACTTACATATGCCTTCACTGGATCAATACCAGCAAGACTACAAAAATCTTTATGTTTTACCAATTCCATTAAAAATGGAGCAATGTAATCAACCATGTATGGAACCAGCAAAACTCTGTTTGGACCTTTTCCCATTTCTTTACACCAGTAATACATTGTAGACGTTAAGTAATAGAAACGTGAATTCAAAATATCTTGTGTCTTTAATTCAATTACCCTTTTTAATTCTTCGGTGATTTCCCTAAATTGTTGTTTAATAATAACATCTAGTTCCTTTGGAACAGCTTTAATAGGAATACCTAAACCATTGACCTTTTTATTTTCTGTTAAAAGCAACAAATCTGCACTTTCTTTCGAAAAATGACTATAATCATATATGACCGTAGAGAATAGCTTTGCAACTGCCTCACGAACTTGATCATAAGGGTGATCGAACACTAAATTTGGAATCAAAATACTTAAATCTGGGGATCTATATTCAGTCGAACCTAGAAGGTTTTTTAACATTAAGATATGAGATGCTTGCTTACTGGCAGCATCTGAAGTTTTTTCAAATAATCTTGAAATTTGTAGGAAGTGTTTAAAAAATATTGGACACCTTCTAATATCAACAGCAGTTGGAATCCACCAACTAATGGTGGCCCATATTTCGAAAGCATCATGGTTCAATTCTTTATCTAAACAGGAGGTTAAAAAATCATTCAGGAAAATATCACGTTCTCTGATCATTTCCGCATCCATATATTTACTGGAGCAAACAAGTGCAGCACATATTTCAACCGACAATATCATTGATGATTTATCATACTTATCATATGTTTGTTCACATAATGCAAGAATATCCTTTAAGTTTAAGCTAGTGAAACGTTGGCGAATTAAAAATATAATCACACAGAAAAATGAAACATGACCACTACTAAAAACATGTTTAGTTTCATTATCTTGAATAAGATCACTTACCATTTCCTTTAGCCAGTCAATTGTAAAAAGCTCACCAAATACTGTCATTGCCTTTATTTCATTGGATTTGAAAGTATATACCGGAGGTTCGGGTTTTACTACCTTAATATTTCTTCCCCAACATAACCAACCTACAAAACATTTGTTGTCAATAAAATATCTTGGTGCATCAAAGTTACTCATTTCATCTTTAAACGAGCCAGAGAAGTTAGGTAAAGAAGAATCTATTTTTTCCACTGATTGTGTATCGTAATTTGTTGCCTTTATAGCATTTAAATCATAATTATAATCAGCCAAGGCAAAAAATTTGGTAAATAGCCTTAAAGTCCCTTTGATTACTAATGTGACAACCTCTGGATGCTTGGTGTATGCTTGCTTAAAAATAGTTTCTGCAGCTCTAGAATTTGTGGGAACTTCTAAATGAGATTGTATTCTACTTAAGAAGTGAATGAGAATTGCCCTTAGTTGCCAATTATTAGTGTCCTTGTTACCTAATGCAATAAAATGATCTTGAACAGTAAGAAGAGTAGATAAATATTGCTTTCTTTTTAGTTCTTTGGCTTTTATTACTGCATCAATCTGCAAATTAATGGAGTCATCTGGCGGGGCAAATTTTTCAAAGATTTTATCATCCATTATACATATACTAGATGGAACTTTAAAATTCACAACAAGATCAATAAGAATACATTCTGCACTAGAAATGATCTCACTTTCTTCAAAATCGAAACATCTAATTAATAAATTCACTATACGTTCTAGATGTTCATAATCTGATAGTAGTTTTCGATTTAATTTCTTCATCATTAATACCTTAAGTGTAACACGTAATTTCATATAATCATTCTTATTGATGTCATATTCTAATTCATCTAATATAACCTTGATGATTGTTGAATATGCTCCAACAAGTTGTTTCATTGAATGAATTAATGTACCTTGTGCAGGCTTGTGGATGTCTGGGTAGATCGATGTAGCTAAGTTAATGACGTCCTTTAGAAGACCAATTTCAAGCTTAGAAGGACGTCTATTTGTGGATCTTAAAAGTGTACGTGTTTGATGATATGCACCAGTTTTAACTGCAAATAAAGTTCTAGTAAAAGGCTCTTCAACATCTGAAATTGCTTGAATATTTTCCAAAAATTCTTCATCAATAAATGAAGATGGATCATCTGAGAATAATGTTTCTTGGCCAACATCAGTGAACCATACCTTTAAGCCATGTAAAAGAATTTGGTAGACCATGATATTTTTGTGTTCTTGTTTTGTTAGAACCTTGAAAACTTTATGGAATATTAGACCAATAGTTGCCCTGATTTTGTGAACCTTTGGATACAATGGATTCAAAAATTTTTGTTCTGCAGTTAATCCAAAGAAATAATTACAAGTGTACATGTCTAAATCTCTGAAGACAAGACCTGAACTTAATAAGGCAGTAGTACCATTTTCACCTTCGGCATGTTGTACTGGAGTAGTAATACCAGATGGTGCTTGTGATGTTTCATCCCTAAAATCATAAATGATATCTTCTTCTTCAGGCTCATTCAATTCAATAATGTCAGAATCTTTTTTTGGTGACAGAGTACCGATATATTCATCTCCGTTGGTCAAACTATCCAATTCAAGGTCAATATCAACTTCAGTGTTACTACATTCTTTTTGTCTTAAGGTTTTTAATAACATTAATCTTTCTTTATATGAGATATTTTGATACATATTTGCCTTATTTTCATTAAAATCTGGATCAAATAAAAGGCTTGCCCCTGATAATAGGTGAGTTAGGATCAATAAATATTTTTGCATTTCATCCCAATATGTTGTATCATTTTTTGGAACCTTTAATAAACCAAGCAGTTTAGTTTCACAAAATTCACTTATATTATTGAATAAATTAACAGCAAAATTAATTTCAGCATTCTCTGGAACATGCCAATCAAATTTTAAATGTTCAGAATTGTATCTCTCTTCATTAAACTGCAGACCACCCCAACGATTAATAGGAGGAATTTCACAATTTTCTTTGAACATCCTAGCAGTTTTAATTTCAGTTGTTACTAACGAAGATAAAACGTTATGCACCAATATAGACACAATGATACTAACTGGTGGAGAAGTGACTGATTCGTATAGAAAAATTAAAAATTCATTTATTTTATCACCGATATCTAAAATTTTTTCATGTGATTGTCTTAAAATCTCATTCATCGATGATAGGTAAAGAACCAATTTGACATCACGCTGGTTGATATCCTGAGAACTTCTTTGTTGACCAGCACCACGTTTAATCTGTTCCCTTATATGGAAGGCCAACTGTTCAGAAACTTGAATGCACAATGTTTTATCTCTTTTTGCTAAACCACCAAGAGGGATTGATAACAATTCATAATTTGGTTCTAGAGATGTCAAATTATCATTATCCCAAATTTTTTTAATAAATTGTTTTGCAAAATAAGTGAACATTTTATCATCCATTGATTCAAGCATAATCAATGTTGTTTGATTGATTTTAGTTACCATACCTTCTTCAATTCCAACATCTACAAATTGATATAATTTGTCAATATAAGCCTTTAAAATATCTTCAAAGATAGTAGTTGAAGCGATAAACATATCAGGAATACTTTCTTCATCTAGCATAATTTCATCTTGTTCACCACCTGGAACGAAGGAATAAAAGTGTTGTTGAATAAATGGTAAAGTGTTAGATTCAAATGTCAAATACTTATCCTTTGGAACTAAATTAGAGATAGGAACGAATGTGACAGTGGTTACGACAGCATTTATTAAATGATTTGTTAATTCAACATCATTTACATCAAGCTTAGATACTAACAATGAAAGTATATGAGTAATATGCAATCTATAAGTCTCATTTCTCGTTAGGAAACGCACAATTCTAGTGTATTTTTTCAATGATGAGATAATTCTATGCCTTGAATTCACATATTCACCTAAAAGAGCTTCATAAACATCGAATAAAACTTGTTCATAAATCTTAGCACTATTTTCAGGTTCCAGATGTAATAAATAAGAAAGTGATGAGATGAAAAATGTTGATACTTCTGAATTCTTGTTTTGTGCACCTAGTTCAATCAAACTTAAAAACAAATCCACTATTTTTGCATGATCTTTCCCTTTTAAAAAGAAGCTTTCGTTACAGTTACCACCAGTTGATAATTCAATTTCTTTCATCACTCTTTCATGATATACCTTAATAAAACTGTGAACAAATTTAGCAATTGGTTTTGTCCAGAAACCAGTATTGGAAGGATGGGTAAAAGTCTCAATGGATCTTGTAAGACCTAATAACTTTTCGAAGAATAAATCTGAATGTTCACCGTTTATTGAATAAATAAATGGTCTAACAGTTCTTGAATATGAATGGATTTGTCCATCTTCTCTTAAATGTCCTTGTAATCTATTAAACATAAAAGTGAGCTGATCATTTGTAAAAGTTCCAAATTGTCCAAATGACATATACTCTTTTTTCATAGAGGATGACTTTGTAACAACTTGCCAATAAGTTTCTTCTGCTACTGCACCCATAAAGTCATACATGTGTGTATCGATTGAAATATTTGCGCTGACAGAACTCCAAAAACCAAAACAAAATGGAAAATAATCTGTAATCTTGTGTTTTGAATTATAATGATACGGAACAGCTGATGTAATCATTGGTAAAACAATATTTGTAGTAGATGGAGCCACTGATGCTAGTAAATTCTTCATCATATCAGACATTAAATTTTCATCAGTATCATCAAAAAATGGCTTTGCACTATCAGCTAGCTTTAAAATCAATCTAAATAAGGTAGCATCTTCCTTATTTGATAAATCATAACGGTCATAATCAGAATCAGGATATGGGAAGAAATCTCTTAGAAATTCGATTAATATATTATGGTCAAGTACTAAGCCAGCGTCTTTCAATAAAGTGGTAAAATTTGTACCTTCATCTTCAATATCAACTAAGTCTTCAAATATATCAACGAAAGCTTTACGATCAATATCTTGGCCTTTAATTAAAGATAGATAATAATAAGTTTTGGCCAAAAGTTTACGCAATACGACAGGAAATTCAAAATTAAAACAATTCCTTAGTTCATTAGTCCAATGGTTTACGTTAATAATCGTTGCAGAAGTAGCCTTTATCTTACCACTAGCATAAGGATTTACGTCACTAATGTTTTCAGTATTGAATAAATCATCACTTAGGGTACCATCATCTGTTTCATTCAGATTATTAGATAATCTAAATAGATCTGTATTTAAGGCTAAATTATCGATCTCTGTTTTAAACTCAGCCAAATCTTTACTAGAAATAGCAATTAAACCTTCGATATCTTTTGAACTAATAGCAATATATAAATTCACTAAAATATGGCAAAGATATTTTGCTTGATCTTTATGAGATTCTGTAGCATAAGGTAGATGTTTTTCAATTGCGAACTTAGGTATTTTCTCTCTACTATACCATTTAGAATTAGGATCATATATATTTTTTTCATGTTCATCTTTGTCATCGACAAAATCTAGATTGTAATGCTTTAATCTGGCTTTCAAGATATCTTCAGAATCCATTAGATTAAATAAACGAGGAGTTACTGATCTAGGCCTAGGACTGCTACCAGAAGGAAATAGTTCTTTTCTCAAACTTGCCATATTTGTAAAACTAGAACTTAGACGAGAGTCTCTCCTTAGACTCTCTTGTTTTTTCATGTGTAATAACTTATTGCTCCTCAAAGGAACTGGAGCATGAATCTTTTCAGAAGGCATTTTTACTGTGAAGTATTATGATAAAAATGTTATGAAAATCCTTATATTTAAACTGTGAGTCTGTAATTATAAATTTGAAGTTGGGACTTATTTTGTGTTGTACGGTTTATCCAGTATATGACCTTAAAAATTCTTTAAATCTTGGGTTTTATTATTAAAATAATATGACAAGGTGGCAATAGTTCTTTTATATCCTCTCAAAAATACAATTGGAAGAAAATATCAAAAATTGAAGGTCTTATCAATACTTTGAAGTGGCAAAATTTGAAGGGATGGATTTTAAGAAATCACATGGTAGCCCTTATTTTTTCGCTGATG
Source organism: Yueomyces sinensis (assembly GCA_030581855.1). Classification (NCBI taxonomy): domain Eukaryota; kingdom Fungi; phylum Ascomycota; class Saccharomycetes; order Saccharomycetales; family Saccharomycetaceae; genus Yueomyces; species Yueomyces sinensis. Next base: position 36,262 of record JAKTVU010000011.1, read on the forward strand.
CTCGAATTAAAGTTTATCATCAGAGAGCCCGGAAGGTGGGTGTACTGTTGTTAGTGATAATTCTTCTTAACTAACTGTCAGATCTTAAAGGATCAACGAATGTTACGGAATAATGGCTAAATTAGATTTATAAAATATATATATTCAAGGCTAGATAATGACATAAATAATACAATATCCATTTATATGAGGTAAGGTGTGTGACAAAGGGATGATTGTCTGAGATTAGTCAGCATAGTTTTTCAAGTTCAGAGTAACAACCTGCGAACTATTTTCTCTTTGCTGTCTGTAGACACCCACCAGAGACTCTGATTTTTCAAATAATGAGTTCTTTAACGATATAATGATGAATTGTAGATCATTCCCACAATGTTTCTTGATGTATGCTGCAATTCTTTCCACATTTGTGTAATCCAGCGCGGCATCCACTTCATCTAGAACAAAAAATGGACTTGGTTGGTAAGAGTTTATAGCAAATAATAGAGCTAAGGCTGCTATGGTCTTTTCACCACCGGAAAGGTATTCCATATCTTTGAAACGCTTCAATGGAGGTGTAGCATGATATTTTGTTCCACCGTTGAATGGTTCATCTTCATCTTCTAATGTTAAGGATGCATGACCACCAGCTAATTCCAATGAAGAATTTGGATCTTTTGTTAGTTCTTTGTAGATTGGTTCTATATGCTGACTTATGTATTCGAAAGCTTGATCGAATAGTTCCTTTCTCTTTTGTTTAATTTTTAGGAATCTCGTCAAAGTATCCCTTTCTTGTTGTTTTAGATCTTCTGTTTCAGTATCAACGGCGTTAAATCTGTCTTTAGCTTCATTGTATCTATCATTGGCTCTTGAATTAGGTTGTAATTCTAGAAGTTTTTCTTCAATACTCTTAATATCAGTTTCAAGTTCATCCTTAAGTTTTAAGAATGTTGTTTCATCATTCTCATTCTCTTCCTCATTTTCTTCTTCTATGTCAAATTTATATTTTTCAGGTAATTCATCCATATCTAACTTAATTTCGTTAGCGATTAGAATTGCATCATCGTCATTCTTATCTATTGGTAAACTATCTAAACCAACATCTGATGTTACCGGCAGTTCAATATTATCAATTTTACAATTTTTCAGTATCATTAATTTTTCAATATCAATTTTTGAAATATCCGTGTTGACTAAATCGATTTTTCTCTTAATTGATTGAATTTCAGTTGTTAACTCTTCTACTTCATTCTTCATATCATTAATAGCAGTTTTTTTATCTTGAAATTGACTTTCTGACTTTTCTAGTTTATTTTTATCATCTTCAATTTCAGAAGTTTTTTGCTCAATTTGTGAATTTATTTCTTCTTTTTCTGTCTCATGTTGTACTAATTCAGATTGCACTCCTTTAATGTTTTCCTTTAATTTTTCTATTTTCTTAGTTGTAGATTCCAAACGTTCTTTTTCAAATTCTAATTTATTTTCCATATTTAAATATTCTTTCTGTAACTTCTTCATATCATTAGTTTGCTTTTTATAATGATTTAATGATATTTTTTTGTAATCACTAATTGAAAAATCTGGATGTTCATTTGAAAATGGGGTAAAAACTTGATCCTGAAGTTTTCTAATACTAGATTCAATTTCTGAAATAGATTCATTGTTAGTATCAAGTTTTTCTTGGAATTCTGTTACTTTGCTTTCATATTCTTCTTTAATCAAACTGTTTTGATATTCAATTTCAAGTTGATTTTGTTTTAAAGATCTTTCTACTTCAGCAATTTTAGTCTTGACTGATGTAATCTCTGTATTTAATTCAGGAATTAATGCTTCAATATCTCTTGATTTAATCAAATCAGAACGTGATTTTAATTTAGTTTTTTCAATTTTTAATAATAGATCATCTTTTAGGGAAATTAATGATTGATAATCATTCTTATCCCAAGATTTATTATTATTATCGGTTTTTGATACACCACCAGTCATCAAACCTGATTTATGGATTATTGAACCATCAATAGTTACTAATTTTACATTTGAAAAATCATTTCTTTGATTATTCCATTTCAAATCTTGGGCAACTTGTAAAGAATCACAGACAACTGAATTAGAACAAACGTATTGGATTGCATTTCTATAGACTTCATCAAATTCTAATGTGTTGATAGCTAGAATACAAGTAGAAGGTAAATTTAAAGCTAATGTAGTTTGAACTTCAATAGTATCTAATGGAATGAATGTTAAGGTGCATGATCTTTGTTTTTTTAGATATTGAATACATTCATTTGCGGTGGCCAATGTATCAACAATGACTGAATTGAAGTTTCTACCTAAGATAGTTGAAGTTGCCAATTCGTATTTTGACTTTTTAGGAAAACATAAATCATGAACAAAACCTTTAACTTTATCCGGGAAAATTTTCTTTAATGTAGAAACTGTTTCGATGATCTTTAGTTTTTTTTGTGATTCACGCTTATTAGCTTGAATATTATCAATTTTTAAAAGAGCTTCACGTAATTTAAAATTTAAATCAAACTCTTTATTATTTGAAGTTTCGATAGCTTGCTGAAGAGATTTCAAAGTTTTCAAATTATGTTTTAAATTAGCAGATTTTTCTTTCAATGTATCATCTAAATTAGATAATGTATTATTGAAATTTTCAGTTTTTACCGATAGATCATTGTTGATATATGTTTTTGCTAGATTAATCTTATTTTCAAGTAAGTCTATCTCATCCAATATTTCTGTATTGTGATTATTTAATAGGGCAATTTCTTCCTCAAATTTCGAACCACCTTCACTTAAGAATTTTTCGTTTAAAGTATCAAATATTTTCTGATCTTCAGAAGATAGTGAGTGAATATTTGCTGATTTATTCTCTTCATCAAATTCTTCTTGCAGAACTTGTTTAGATCTTTCAATAAGTTTTAAACTTTTTTCGAACATTTTAACATTATATTTTTGTTTTACTATTTCGTTATCTAATGATACCATATTTTTTTGTAATGAACTTATCTTCTTGTTTTTAATATCTTTAGATAATTCAATCGGCAATAATTTAGTCTTCAAGGAATCTATAGACTTTTGTTTACTTTCAATTTTATTTGATTGATTTAATATGATCATTTCTTCTTTCAAGAAAATATTTTTTTCATTAACAAATTTTGAATTTAGATTTTTGTGCTTAGTAGTAATCTTCTTCAATGAAGATGTATCATTTTTAATCTTGTCTGAGAGCAATTTACGTTGATTAATATTATAGTAAATTTTAAAAAGAGCAAAATATTTAATTAGTTCATTCCTTCTCTTCTCATTTTTAATATATTGCTCATTTTTCTCTTTATTATCTTTGTATATCTTCAATTCGTTATTAACTCTTTTCTTATCCTTAAGGGAATTATTTTTCAATTCATTCAAATTACGAACCTCATCCTTCAGTATATCGTATTCTTTTTTATATTCACCAGATCCACTTATTAATTCAATGAATTTAGTTAATTCCATTGGTGATTGAGAAGCAATCCTTTCAACATCACCTTGAAAAACTAAGAAATTTTTAGCATCAATTAAGATTTTTTCTTCTCTCCACCAATCTGAATATTCCTTAAATGATACAGTTTTGTTATCGATCTTATAAATAGTAGAATTATTTTGAATCACACGTGAAAGCACTGTTTCCTTATCATCGCCATCTCTTTGGTAGAATGCTTTGACATATGCGGTATTAGATTGAGATGAGTTATTGACTAATTCTGAAAGATTTGATGATCTTAAATTAGATGATTTAATACCTAAGACAAAGGATATGGCATCCATTAAATTGGACTTACCTGAACCATTTGGACCTATAATTGATATAAAATTGGATTCAGCAAGTGGAATAAAAGCCTTTTTTTTATAAGATTTGAAATTTTCTAGTTCAATACCCTTCAAACACCCCATAATTTATAATATATTATGTTGATAATTGTTTTCTCGATTGAACTTTATTGATCTAATACTATGTTTTTAAAATGTGGATCTCTTTTTTTCTATATAATTATTTTCTTTTATTTACATTTTTCGATGACACACGTAAAGCGTCATTTGAAACGCGTAAAGCGACGTAAAAGATGATATTGTAAAATATTAACCGCCAATTATCCTAATATATTGGTGATACTGTTTCTATTATATTGTATATCATTATATATATAAATATTTAGTAATTTTAAAACCATGAAAAATGAATGATGGATTCAAGTTCGATAAACAAATAGAGTTTATTGTCGTTATAAAAACAGACGAGGTGAAGTAATATCAATTTTTTGCGAATGTACTGTCATTAAGATTATAAAAAACTATTTTATCTTATTACGTTGCTTTCTTTCGATATATTTCTTATTTACAATGTCAACAGGGTCCATGACTTGTCTATCTAACATCCTTTGATATTTGGTGATTACTTTGCCCTTACCGTCACCTACATTGATAGTAGTTTTCCCTCTCATATCATCATTTTCTTCAGGCGATAGTACGTCTTGGAATATCTCAGAAACAGCTGCTTTCATTGCATAACTTAGTACTAATGCATTTATTGTTTTACCATATTTTAAAGCTTTATAATCATTCAAACTTGTCTTAATCCACTCCATATCTGGAAACTTACAATCATATAATATTAATGGTACATCGCTAGCCATATCATAAACTGGTTTACGTGGTACCTTTTCAATATTTAACATATCAGAAATAAGTGATACTTCTTCTAGTTCTTGTCCTATCAGGAATAGATTAGCCATCATACATCTAACTTGATGCCATAAAAATGCAGAACCTATCAGATCGAAACAATAAAAGTTTTCGTTAACTTTCATAATCTTTGCACTAATAATAGTTCTCTTATAGTTTGTAATTTGTTTAGATCCATCTAATTTACAGAAATTTCTGAAATCATGTTCACCTTCATATAATTTTGCTGCATTTGACATTCTTTCAAGATCCAAACCTTTTTTATCAAATAGGTATTTATAATGACGATATTGACAACTAAATCTAGCATCAAAACCTTCTGTAGGTCTTAGACAAATTTCTGAAATACGTATATCGGACGGTAGAATTTGATTCAAGATATTAACATATTGGACTTCTTTTTCATCATTCAAAGGATCTTTTTGTTCATCGTCTGTCAAGTTTGATCTAACGTTTAATGAAATTACTTGACTCATAGCACTAACACCTTTATCTGTTCTACCACATCTTGAAAAGTTACAATCCTGAGGATTCATAGATGGAATAAATTTACATTTATTCATAGCTTCTAAAATTGTACCTTCAACAGTTGGTAATGGAGTAGGCTCTTTTTGAACAGCTAATCCGTTATAACCCCAACCTAAATATGCAAATTTTAAAGCGATAAATCTTGTATTATATTTTGAAAAGTCAAATTCCTTCTTACGTTTTTGTTTCTTTACTGTGGTTTCTATATGATTATTATCTTTGGAATTATTCACTGACACATCATTGTTTACTTTACGTTTCTTAAAGTCTGAAACATTATCACTAACTTGTTCCAATTCGATAACACGTTTAAGAAGTTGGTCTCGTGTCCAATTAGAATATTTATGGCATTCCATGGCTTCAACAGCAGGTATTGATTTCGGAGCAGTCTTGAACAAGTTTGCAAAGAATCCCATTCTTTGTTTTTTAGAAATATTTTAAAATTAACTCGTGAACAAGGTAAATATATATACAAGAATATTTTAAATTACAACGTCTTAGAATATAAACTTCTACCATGTCATATCTTCATTGTTATAATATTGATATATCTTTATGGCCTCGCCTATTAAGAAAACAAAACGAAAAATTGGCGATAGATATTACTTGCCGAAAAGGTGTGAAAAATTCCAGTAAGAGATAATGATATTAGAAGAGAAGAATGTCAACTATAAGATCTAAGAGTTGATTAAAGGTTATATGTTAGAATAAAAGATAAGATTCAATAATTTAACTAGAAAAATCTTACAAAATACTTCTTCGTGTCTTTATATATATGTTTTAATAGAAAAATGCTGAATATACTAAGACTATTTGCTAGATTTATATAATATTTATTTTTAATTTTCTCTTAAATGTAAAGCAATTCAGTCAAAGTTGGATAGTTCTGCAAATTAGAGTACTATTCATAATGTATTCTATTCTGTTTTTGCAAATTTGATATTATACAGCCGCTGTGTAACAACTGAAAAAAAAATTGCGGTAGAAAAAAATCGATGGCCGCTATTTAAACAATAGTAAAAACTTTCAATATTCTAAAAGTGAATCAAGTAAATACTTTCAAAGTGTTCTACGTATCACATAAGACACATTAAGTTATATTTTCCAAGTATTAATGTCCAAATCACTTTCTTGGGATCAACTGAACTATTCCCTCCAACCATGGATAAAATCCGCCATCGATGTCATGGGCTTCGATACAATGACACCTGTCCAAGCATCTACCATTCCTATGTTTGCTAGAAATAAGGATGTTGTTGTTGATTCTGTCACCGGTTCAGGTAAAACCTTAGCATTTGTCATTCCAATCCTTGAAAAGATCATTCAAGAAGAAATTAATACACCAAATTTAAAGAAGGGACATTTTTATTCCTTGATCTTAGCTCCTACAAGGGAATTGTCAAACCAAATTCAATCTGTTATAAACTCATTTTTAGACCATTACCCTGAAAATTCATATCCAATACGATCTCAACTTTTAGTGGGTACAGATGTTAAATCAGTTAGAGATGACATCAACAATTTTCTAGAGAATAGACCACAAATTTTGGTTGGTACTCCAGGTAGAGTTTATGATTTCTTGAATGCATCTTCTGTAAAGACACACTCTTGTGGTATGGTTGTCTTGGATGAAGCTGATAGATTATTAGATGGTAGCTTTTTAGGTGATATTGAAAAAATCTTAAATTCCTTACCAAAACAAAGAAGAACTGGTTTATTTTCTGCTACAATTGGTAGTGCTGGTAATAGTATTTTCAAAACTGGTTTAAGAAATCCAGTCAAGATCACAGTTAATTCTAAACAATCTGCTCCTAAATCATTAAATATCAATTATGCAGTAGTGAAACCAGAGTTGAAACTTCAATATTTATTATCTTTAATAAATAATTACAGATTTAAAAAATGTATTGTTTATTTCCCAACATGTACTTCCGTTAACCACTTTTACAATTTTATTAAATTTTTACAGAAGAAAAATATTGTGGAAGAAGATTTATCATTTTTTTCATTACATGGTAAGCTTCAAACAAGTTCAAGAGCCAAAACTTTGGAATCATTTACTGAAAGTATTACTAATTCTGTTCTTTTAACAACAGATGTTGCAGCAAGAGGTATTGATATTGCAGGTGTTGATCTTGTTATTCAATTGGATCCACCTACCGATAGTGATATCTTTTTACATAGATGTGGGCGTACTGGTAGAGCTAACCAAATCGGTAAGGCTATAACATTTTTAAATGAAGGTCGTGAAGAAGATTTTGTTGGCTTTATGGAAGTTAAAAATGTCGAGATGGAAGAGATTGAATTAAAGATTGATGAAAAAAGAATACCTTCCAATTTCTATGAAATTTTTACAAAATATATCCTTGAAGATCGTGCTAGATTTGACCTAGCTGTCAGATCATTTGTTGGTTTTATTAGAAATTACTCAAAACATGGTGCTAGTTCTATATTCAGATTACAAACTTTAGATTATGTTGGTTTATGTAAACTGTATGGTTTATTCCGTTTACCAAAAATGCCAGAAATAACCAAATATCTACGTAATACCGAATCAGAAGTAAACAAAGATGGTTGGATTGTTAACCCACCTCCAATTGATATGGACAAATTTGCATATACGGATAACAAACGTGAAAAGAAAAGACTCGATGAATTAAAAAATTTGAAAAATATCCAAGATAAGAACAAGTTGAAGAGTGAGTTAAAGAAAAAAAATATGGCCTGGTCAAATAATACAATGACTAAAGAAGCTAAGCTAGAACGTAGAACTAAAATGGCTTTAAAGAGAAAGGCTATTGAAGCACAATTGGAAAAAGAAGGTGATGATAATTCTGATGATAGTGATAATGATACCCAAGATGATTGGAAGGAGCTAATTTTACAGAAAAAAAGGAAGAAAGAATCCTCTTCTGGAATGCAAGGTTCCTTTGATGATTTATAATCGATATCATTATTGGAAATTCCCTTGAAGGATATAGTAGACCTTTTGTTTCACATAACTGCTTTGGATTTTTGACATTATAGAATTTTTTCTCGAGCCGCTAAGGGAAACCTGTTCCCACGACCTTTACTAGAAAATAGTGGAAGAAAAAAACTGTGACAAAAATTAACGAGTTTAGCAAAATAAAATATATTCACCTATTTTCCTTAGATGGTGTACCCTTGATAAATAGTAGATGAAGATAGTATAGTTCAAAGTTTATTTTTTGCCTTTATTTGAAGTTTATAATATATTTTTTTTGAAAAAAAAAAGGGAAAGATTTTATATATTGAAGAGGATTATTTATCTATCCAGTAGTGAGATGTTATATGTATTTAAAAACAATACATAATTGTATTTTATTTTCTTTTTCTTCTGGAGTGTTCTTACCTTGCCTTTCAATATTTCTTTTTTTCTTCTTAAACAATATACTTAGCATAATAGCGGTACATACAATATACTATATAATAATGAACAGGTCATATTCCATGAGAAGAACCAAAAGTTTAAATAATTCTCAAATAGACGAGACTTATTTACCAAAGTCTTCGACAAAATCTAAATATTTTGGAAGACAATCAATTTCATCAGCTTTTAGAAAATCTACTGTAAGCAATTTTGGGCCTGAATTATCAAGAAAGCTTGCACAATTAGTTAAAATTGAAAAAGCTTATTTACAAGCTATGGAAGTTGTAGCAAATGAAAAAAAGGAATCTGCTGTTTTTCTTTCTGAATGGGGTGCTGATAATGAAGAAGATGTATCTGATATCACTGATAAATTAGGCGTTCTTCTATTCGAATTAGGTGAACTTCAAGATCAGTTTATTGATAAACATGATCAATATAGAATCTCTTTGAAAACTATTCGTGGTATTGAATCATCAGTTCAACCATCAAGAGATCGTAAAGATAGGTTAGCTGAACAACTTGCTCAATTGAAATATAAGAACCCACAACATAAGAAGATTCCACTATTAGAACAAGAGTTAGTTAGATCAGAAGCTGATTCGTTAGTTGCTGAAGCTCAATTATCAAACATCACTAGAGAACGTTTTAAAACATCTTTTAATTATCAATTTGATGCTATTATTGAGTTATCTGAAAAATTTGCATTAATTGCAGGATATGGTAACGCATTGTTGGAATTATTAGATGATCAACCAACTACACCAGGTGAGGTCAGAACTCGTTACAATGGCTACCAAGCTTCAGGTCAAATTGTCAGAGATGCAGAGAGTGCATTACATCATTGGTCAAGCGCAAGTAATGTTATAAAACCTACTTTATCATTCTACCAAACTGCAGATGATGTGTACATCCCAAGAGGTACAGAAGAAGCTTTTGATGCAGATGAAACAAGTGGTTCTCAAGAATATGAAGAAGTTGAAGATGGATATGAAGAAGGATTAAATGGTGCTAGAAGAAAAGACACTGGAAATCTCATTGAAGAGGAAGAAGAGGAGGATACTGAAAGATATGAGTTTGCTAGAGAGGGAGGTTATGATCAAGGTAAAAAGAAAGACAAACAAAATAAATATTCTAAAGAACGGGGTACAAAGAAAGGTAAAAAGAAACAAACTTATCCTGAGGAAGAGAGTGAAGAAGAATTCCAAAGTCCTACTCAATATACCGATGGATCAGAGAATGATACAATTTTAGAGAAAGAAGAACCTAATGAGTATGAAGAAGATGAGTATACATACAAAGGACAACCATCGAGAAAGAAACATTATAAAGAAGGTGATGTAGAAAGCTTTGAAGAAGATACTGAGAGAAGGGGACAAAGAGAAAAAGCTAGGGATAATATTCAACAAACTGGACAACCTAAAATAATCTCGAGTGACAAGAAACGAGGAAAAGAAGGTCAAAGAAGATCATATGATGAAGATCAAGAAAACTATGACATGTCCAATAAACCTTCAAAGGGAGGATTAAGAAAGAGTAAACACTTTAAAGAACGCGAAGATGAATACCAATATGATAATGATAATGAAGAATGTAGAGGTAAAGGGAATAAACAAAATTCAGCATTTTCAAGAATGGTTGAACAAAAGAAGCCCAGAAATGCCACTGAATTTGTTGAGGATGTTAAGACGGTGAAGAAACAAGTAGGAGATGTTGAACAAACTACTACAAAGGCCCAAACTACATATAAGGGAATGAAAGCTGCCCATAAATTAGGATTCTAATTTGATTCTTTTTTTTTTAATTTTTAATTTATGTACTGTGTATTCTGAGGTATCAACGAATTATTTTATGTTAATATATAATTTTACAACTTTTCATATATATATATATATAAATAACAAAAAAAAAAAAATATTATTCTTTTTTATTTTATCAAATGGATGCAAATATGACTTAAAGAGTAGAATATACTAAGCTATTTAACTTGAAGCAAAAACAAATAATATTATTACTTAATTAAATAGTTGAAATGATGTCAATAATATACAGGCATATAACAATAAGATAGTACATTAACTAGGGAATAGAAATACGCTTAAGAATATGTTTCGATTAAAGTATCTCTCAAGTTACCACCAATAGAATCTGGGTTGGCATCTTGTAGACGGAATATACTTTCAATGACACTCAATTCTGGAGCAGTAGTGTCTAAACCTGTGACAGCTAAATAATCATTGACAACCATACCGGCACCAACAACAGAACTACCACGGTTAACGGTACCAGCAACTAAAGGAACTTGTAATAAAGATGATAATTCTTCTTGATCTTGTACAGAAGTTTGTGGATGAACTAAACCACCTTGATTACTTAAAGAACAGTAAGAACCGACTAAAATGTTACCAGAGATAGTTTGTCTAAAGACTTCGACACCTAAAACATCACTTATTATTTCTTCAGTTTCTCTGTCAATATCTGGATGAACTAAGGCTACATAATCATTACAACAGATGACATTACCTAAAGCAGATAATCTTTCTTCGACTCTTTGAATCTTAACAGAATCAGGTAAAGAATTTCTTAAATGTTGTAATTCTTGATCAGTAGTTTGAGTTGGAACTAATAAACCTCTTCTGTTACCAGCGGTCATTCTACCGACGATTCTAGTACCAGCAATAGTAGTGTGTGCAATAGGGATGGAATCACCTAATTCAGCTTCGAAAGCAGAATAAAAGTTTTCAGAACCACCTAATGCCACTAAACAATAAGTATTGGTTAATTTAGAGAATACACCGATTTCGTTAGAGTTTTCGAATTGAGTTCTAGTAGCCATTGTTTAAATCAAATATAAGCTTAGATTGATACTTTGATTATTCAAAATAGAATAGTAATTAATGAAAATCTTCTAATAAAAATACTATAACTTCTTATTAGCCATCATCTTTAAAGATGTTGAAATTTTTTCTAGGAGGCGATGAGATGCTATTATTGTGAAATTTGCAAGAATGAAAAAGATGAAAATAAAGCGTCACTAAAAAAAATTAACCGAGATATAATGCCAGTAAATATTGAAATAAAATATATTGAAATATTTATAATTTTAATATTTAACAAATATTATTTTGATAGTTGGTTGTTATGTTAAAGGATTAGTTGAGGTGAATTGTATTGAAAAAATGCTTATAAAATATATGTATAAATAGTGAATTTGGTATTATAAAGTGATGACTAAGCGTAATTTATAGTGTCTATTAACTGATAAAAATGCATTTGAATTAAGAGAAACTAATTAAATTAAAAAAAAGAAAAAAGTTATCCATGTATTGTATTGCTTCTATGTAAAATAACTATAAAATGAGAATTGTCTATCATGGTTCGTATTGAATGATGACAATACCATACAAACAACGATCTTTCATGTCAAATTATTCTTTTTCGAAATTTATGTATATTATCTCTATAATGTCTTGTAATTGATAATCTTTGTTATCAATGTAGTTGAACACTCTTCAAACTCAATAAATTCACATCACGTTCTGTATTATCATTATTACTTTTAGCTTTTACTACTAAACCGATTGGGCCTTTATCACAATCGGCACATATCAAATACTTTACCAATTCAGTTATAGTCCATTCGGTACCATCTTGAATGAATGTAATATTGGATTTACTTAAATCGGAAAGCATCTCTGTTGGAATGTTTTTAGATACACCTACGTTATCAAAATCCCAGATATCACCTACGGCATAGAATTTATCATTGACAAGTTCTTCAAAATCTTTCAATTCCATAATACGGAAAAGCTCATATGCATCAGAAGGTAAAGTAACTATTTGACTATCATTATCAAGTGTAATGATACTGCTAGAACAGCTAACAAAAGAGCATTTAGCACTCTTTGATACTAAAGTGGAAGACATAATTGAAATCGATGATTAATTTTATAGGATATATATATACATTTTCAAGAGGTCTTTGTTTGTAATTCTTGTTTGTAAATTTAATTATTTGTATTTAAAAGCAGCTTTAAAGCCCTCGTTTGAAGTGACTTTCAAAGCAAGATTCCAGAATTAAAGACTTATATGAAATATTTCGGGTTTGTTAGATAGAGATATAATAATATTAAATAATTTAACACTATCATATTTAGTTGTAATCGTTATTGTTATCCTTTCAAGTTCTCTTAATTCATTGATTTTTTGAAGTAATGTATTAGTGACACTTACAAATAAAACAAAACTTTTCTGACAAATTAAACTCGATTTTTTTAAATCCAATACTCAAATCGCCATAATGACCATTATAAAACACTTGAAAACCATTATAATAAACCACATTTGCTTCTAATACTTGCATAATTTAATGTCATTATTGCTTAAATATCAAAGGTTACCCGCATAGACACGACTCAGATATTTTTAACCCCACGCTTGGAAAATTTCGTTCTTGGTAAATAGTAAGTGAAATAATTAATATGAAATAAATAAAAAAGATAATAGATAAAAATAGTGATTTACTTGCATTAATTATAGTTAAAAAGTACTTCGAGAAACTCAAATAAACAATATTTAATTACCAGAAGATTAATTATTACTATATTTATTTTCTAAAATAGAGAATCTGGCTCGTAGTTTGTTTTTTGTCTGTTTCTGTTGATAAAATAAAATAAAATAAATTCCAACAAAAAAATAAAAATATAAATATAAAGAATTAAATTAAAGAGAAAATCTTATATTTATCATTGTTCTTCTTTTTATTTTTTGTTACATTTCGCTATTAAAATTTTGAGATATATTATTACTATTCCTCATTTTTATTATTGCTTTACTTTTATTTTCTACAAGATACTAGGTAATTTTTTATTTCTTTGGTTTACTTCTTTACTAAGTTGTTTTTAATTAAGTTACTATCATGGGTATCCCTAAATTTTTCAGATTTATCTCTGAGAGATGGCCAACCATCTCTCAATTAATTGAAGGTAATCAAATTCCTGAATTCGATAATTTATATTTAGATATGAATTCAATTCTTCATAATTGTACTCATTCACAAGATGACAGTTCGGATGTTACCAAAAGATTGTCAGATGAAGAAATATTCGCAAAGATTTTTTCATATATTAATCATTTATTTATGACAATTAAACCAAAATCTGTATTTTATATGGCTATTGATGGTGTTGCACCAAGAGCTAAAATGAATCAACAGAGAGCACGTAGATTTAGATCTGCAATGGATGCAGAAAAAGCTTTAAATAAAGCTATAGAAGAAGGTGCAGAAATTCCAAAAGGTGAACCATTCGATTCAAATTCTATTACTCCAGGTACTGAATTTATGTCTAAATTAACAGTAAATTTAAAATATTTTATTAATGAAAAGATAACAAATGATTCAAATTGGAGAGATGTTAAAGTTATATTCTCAGGTCATGAAGTTCCAGGTGAAGGTGAACATAAAATTATGGATTTTATAAGATCACAAAAAATTGAACAAAATTATGATCCAGATACTAGACATTGTATTTATGGTTTAGATGCCGATTTAATTATGTTAGGTTTATCTACACATATTCCACATTTTGCTTTATTAAGAGAAGAAGTTACTTTTGGTAGAAGAAAAAATAATGCTAATGCTTCATTAGAGAATCAAAATTTTTATTTACTTCATTTATCTTTATTACGTGAATATATGGAATTAGAGATTAAAGATATAGCTGATGAAATGGATTTTGAATATAATTTTGAAAGAATTTTGGATGATTTTATTTTAATCTTTTTCGTTATTGGTAATGATTTCTTACCAAATTTACCTGATTTACATTTAAATAAAGGTGCATTCCCAGTTTTAATACAAACATTTAAAGAAGCACTTTTACATTTAGATGGTTATATTAATGAATATGGTAAAATTAATTTTAGAAGGTTAAAAGTTTGGTTAAATATTTTAAAAAATTTTGAATTAATGAATTTTGAACAAAAAGATATAGATATTGATTGGTTTAATAAACAATTAGAGAATATTTCAATTGAAGGTGAAAGAAAAAGAGCAAGAATAGGTAAAAAATTACTATTAAAACAACAAAAAAAATTAATAGGTAAAATTAAGCCTTGGTTATTAAAAAATATGAGTCAAAGATTTCCTGTAGATATTTTAGATGAAAATATTCCATCAATTGAATTAAATCCAATGATTAATGATGATGATGATTCTTCTTCATTCGATTCTGATGAAGATAGTTTAGAAGAAGATGAAGAATCAAAATTATTAACACCTAATGAAAAATTTGCTCAACAAACAAAATTAATTAAACAAAATTTAGATTTCTTAAAACAATTAGCATTCGATTTAAATTGTATCATCGTTCATTCAAAATCTAATGATACATATTCTTTACGTATTGATGTTGATTCAATTAATCCAAATGAAACACAAGATGAACAAGTTGAACGTTTAAAAACTTTAAAGAAAACAATTAAAAGATATCAATCTTCAATTATTGTTGAGAGTAAAAATGAATTAGATAATCAACAAAAACTGTATAATCAAAGATTCGTTGATTGGAAAGGTAAATATTATAAAGAAAAATTTCATTTTGATTCATCTACTGACGAAGGTAAGTTAGAGACAAGAAAAATAGCTGAAGCTTATATTGAAGGTTTACAATGGGTATTATTTTATTATTATAGAGGTTGTCCTTCTTGGAGTTGGTATTTCCCTTACCATTATGCACCAAGAATCTCCGATTTGATTCTTGGTTTGGATCAAAGTATCGTATTTACTAAAGGTACACCTTTCACTCCATATCAACAATTAATGGCAGTCTTACCAGAACGTTCAAAATCATTAATCCCTGTTACTTTAAGACCTTTAATGTATGACGAATTATCACCAATTTTAGATTTCTATCCACATGATGTTGAATTGGATAAAAATGGTAAAACAGCGGATTGGGAAGCAGTGGTTTTATTATCATTCATTGATGAAAATAGATTGATTCAAGCAATGGAACCATATTTAAGTAAACTATCTCCTGAAGAAAAAGTTAGAAACACTTGGGGTCAAATGTTAACTTATTATTATAACCCTCAAGTTTCTGAACTTTATAAATCTCCATTAACTGGTATGTTTAAAGATATTGAAGAAAACCATTGTGTTGAAAAAGAATACCATTTAAATTCTCAACTTCCACAACTTATTGAATTGGCTAATAAACATCCTGAAAATAATAAAGTTATTTTAGCCGGTTTCCCAACTTTGTATTCTATTCCATTCGATTTTGGTTTAGATTATAATGAAAGTTTAGTTTTTCAAACTGCTTCAAGACAACAATCCATGGTTTTAAATGTAAAGAATGTTTTTAAAGAAACTAATCTTTCATTACCAGATGTCGCCAAAAGATATTTGGGGAGAATTGTTTATACCAGATGGCCTTATTTAAGAGAATCTAAATTATTAGCTATTACTGATGGTACAACCATTTTTGAATCTGATGAAAGAGCTACTATCTTAGATGAAGATCCTCGTGATAGAACATCTGCTATTGCATCTTTAAAGAACATTAAATTATCATCCAGACCAATGAATATTCATGAAAAGAAACATTACTCTTCTTTAAGATCATCTTTAACAAGAGATTTTGAAAAAAAGAAAGCTGTTCATTTAGGTTCCTTTAAAGTTATCGTTGAAGTTTTGCCTGTCATTGGTTTAGCAAGAAATGCTAAAGGTGCTTATGTTAAGAATTATGCGAATCAATCAGAATATTATCCTCTACAATTAATGGTTCAAGATGTTTTGAACAAAGATGAAAGATACGCTGAGAAAAAACCTCAACCGATTGATGTTGAATTCCCAATTAATTCCAACTGTATTTTCTTAGGTGATTATGCTTACGGTGGTAAAGTTGCTATTGAAGGTTATACTAGTGATACTAGATTGAAATTAACAGTTGAAAAGAAAACTTTGAAATCTGAACCAATGATTGGTAAAGAAAGATTAAAGATCGATAATGAATTAATTTATTATGTTCCTTCTTACATTGTTTCCAAGAAATTAAAACTTCATCCATTATTCTTATCAAAGATATTTTCCAAGTTTTTAATTGCAAATACCACTGGTAAACATGTAAACGTTGGTATCCCAATTAAATTTGAAAGTAGACATGAAAAGGTCTTAGGTTATGCTAGAAGAAATCCAAAAGGTTGGGAATTTTCCAATATCGCTATTAGTACATTAGAAGAATACAGAAGAACTTTCCCTGACTTCTTTAACAAATTATCCAGAAATACAGATAATTTACCATCGATTCAAGAATTATTCCCATCTTATTCTGAAGAACAATGTGATGAATTATTGATTCACATTTCCGAATGGATTAAAGGTTTATGCTCTAAATTCGTCACTGTATCAATAGAAAGTGATTCCTTAAGTAAAGCATCTATTGCTGCCGTTGAAGATTATATCATCTATTACTCAAGTCAACCTGAAGAAGTTGACAAAAAACATTTGGCCAAGGTTCCTCGTGAAGCAATCTTGGATCCAAAAGCATCTTATTCTTTACTACGTTCTCAAAAGTTTGACTTAGGTGATCGTGTCGTTTATATTCAAGATTCTGGTAAAGTTAATCTTTTCTCGAAGGGTACTGTTGTTGGTTACACTACTTTAGGTACTTCTCTATCTGTTCAGGTTTTATTTGATCATGAAATTGTATCAGGTAATACATTTGGTGGTAGATTAAAAACAAAGCGTGGTATTGGTTTAGATGCATCTTTCTTATTAAATATCACTAATAGACAATTTATCTACCATTCTAAGGCCTCAAAGAAAGCCAAAGAAGAGAAACAAACAGAAAAATCTAGAGCTGCTCAACTTCAAGCTAAATCATTAGATAAATCTCAAAATGCTTCCAAATTATTGAACCATATCAGACAAAAGAATCCAGATAACAAAAAAGGTAAAAAAGAAGGATTAGTTAACCCTAATATCATTGAACAAAATACTATTTCTTATAGAGATTTAATCGATAAAAAAGGAAACACTCATCAAAAGACTAATAAGCCTCATGTAAAGAAGGATGTAAATGCCACCAGTGTTTACAGTGCCGTTTTGAATCAAATTTCTACTGACAGCCAACCAAATCAAGTTCCTATTCATGCTCCTGATCAAGCACGTATGAATGGTCTACCATATCATATGCCACCAAATATGATGCCACCACCAATATTCCCATATCCTCCTAATATGCCATTCCCACCTCAATTCAATGGTACTATTCCTCCACAAATGAATATGCAAGGAATGCCATATCACACAGGTCCAAACATGGTTACACCACAACAAATGCAAAATATGAACACTGTTAATGAAAAAGGAACAGCTGAATTGAAGAAGTTTATTAACGGTGGTATGAAATTAAATAGTGAAAATAAATCTAAGAAAGGTAACACTGCAAAGAGTGGTAAGAAAACTATTTTGAAAAGAAATCCAGAAAATCAAAAGTCCAAAGAACAAACTAATGGAAACAATCAAACTGGGAGTAATTTTCAATTCAAACAGATATCTAAGGAGCCTCACTCGGATAAGTTTTGAACATAAAAGAGATGTGTTAAAGATACTAAAATTATTGAAATAGAATAATAAATCTGTTAATAGATTGATTTTGTTGCATTATTAAAATCTTCCGCATGATAAACTTTATCTTATTTTTTTTCCTTACAAATATGTATTATATTTATGCATTTTTTTCATCATATAAATATTATTAATTTTTTTTTTTTATGTTACTTTCAAAATATTTAGGTAATCATTATTTATAGGTCTTTTGATATTTAAAAGGATATATATATATAACTCTATATCTAGAGCATGCAAGATGGTATTATATATGATTATGAATTTTGTAGTTGCTTATGGAAATGTGTGTAAACATTTTTGTCAAATTGACCAAATGATGTGTCCATATCAATGAAAACTTTTGAAGCTTGGCAACATTTATAGTAATAATTAATATAGTTAGAACTATACGGGTCAATCATCGTTTGAGAGAAAATATCCAATTCTTTATTGTTTCTCATTTTAGCATAAGTTTTGGAAAACTCTGTAAATGAATCTATAACTTTAGGTGTGTCGGATTGGATATCATCATTGTTATTGTAAGTGGGTTTGCTTTCTGGTAATAGATTTTTGAATACTTCATAAGCAGCCAAAGTAACACCAAATTGTGGTGAACTACGTAAAACACGAGCCATGGAACCTTTGAAAAAACTCTTGTAACTTTCTTCTCTTAAAATAGTACGAGCAGCATTAATGATGCCACTATATCTTGTTTCACCTTGCCTTGGGTCAATTTGTAATCTAGTTTTAATCACATCCATAGGTGTTGTCAAAAAAGCAGCGGGAATACCTGCTAATGCACCTGAAACCAAAAGTTCCCATGTGTTTAATCTCTTTCTAACCGAATGATTTGATTTTTGATTTTTAGTTGTATCTTCAATTGGATCAAAATTAAATAAGACTTTCTTTAAGTGAGCATAAGTTGGGAAGTAAATTGCAGAGAATGGCATATCTCTCAACAAGCAAGCAGATGTACCTCTATATAAGCCTGTGACACCAAGTTTTCTAATAATGTTTAAAGGAGTTACTTGTGATTTTTTCAAATTTTCCGCAGCATATTCAGATTTAACTTGTAATCTAATTTTAACAATTTCAAGAGGATTAGTAACCATAACTTGACAAGTGCCAGCCAAAGCACCTGAAATAATTTCACCAGGTAAATTTAAAACACCATTATTCCAAGTTGCAAAATTTTTTCTCATCCTATCATTTACAGTTAATTTAATTGCTTTCTCTGGTGCAACACCTACTAATTGAGGTGATAAACCAGAATATAAACCTTTAATACCTTCAACTTTCAAAATCTTTAAAAAACAATCAATAGAGTTTTTATATTTTTGAACATTTCTTTGAGCTTGAAGACGTGTTTTAACCAAATCAATTGGATATACAAAAGTAGCACCAATACAACCTGCTATTGAACCTAATGCAAAATTCTTAATAGAGTCAAATATAGGATAAAAATAGTAATTGATATAAATTGAATCAGATAGAGTTTTCCTCAATTCCATTTGATGTACTAAATCATTCAAATAATTAGGATTAACAATTTTCATAAAATCTCTAATTGTTAAACGAACATTAGAATGAAATTCATCTTCTCGAACGTTTAAGCTATTATTATATGGTTTGTTTACAATTTTATTGGGCAGATAAGGTGTTGTTGGAAGATTATTATTATCAGATTCTTGATTTCTTCTGGTTATGGAATCATCTTTAAGATTAAGCATTTCATTGTCATAATAGTAATTAAAATCATCTAGAAAATTATATTCACCTGTACGATTATAGTGACTAAATTCTTTATTAATAAAATCTTCAATTGATGAATCATTATGGTGATGTTCTCTACGAATATTATTATTGAGATAATCTAATTTCCGTAGTTGATAATGAACTTTTGAATTAGCAACTACTGAAAATAATAAATTAATTTGAGAAGGAGAAAATATTGTAATATTATTCACTTTATTATATTGTAACCGTAATAACGAGATAAAATCAGATTTACTAAAAAATATTCTACCAAAATCGTCACCATTTAAATGATTCATATTAATATATGTCAATAACATTTGATTAATAGTATCACAATTTTGGAACAGATACGCGATATCTTTATAAACATTGTAACTGATAGCATTGTTATCTGATTTAATTAATGATGCATTTGAAAGATTAAAAGAATCAAAGAAATCACTTGATATTCTATGGCCATAAAATTGTTTCAATAGATATCTTAATTGATTATTTGAGATAACATAATTATTTGTAGTTGGATCTTTATGACATAAATTTTGAAAACCATTTTGTAACCGTATAGGTGGTAATTCTGATTGTATTATAGTAATAATGGAATTTAATGAGAGACCATCAATGGACTTATTAAAGTTATATTTATAAAAATCAATGAATGATAAATTATTCCAATCTAAATATAGAGAATTTTTCCAAATAAAATCGTCTTTAATAGTTAATTTATGTAGAGAATTTAAAACATTTCTAATATTATCAACAGATAAAAATAATTGATCAAAACTTAATGATTTATCATTATAATTAATCGATTTAGGGAAAATATTTGCAAATTGATTATTATACTCTTTAATATCGAATTTCTTAAAAAATTCATATAATAGGATATAATGATAATTATCCAATTCTAGTAAATTATTAAAGTGAAACCAATCATTAATAGTCAAATACCCTTTATTATTTTCATCGATGGCTAAAAATATACAACCAAAAGTGTTTTGGGGTATGACATTTAAACTAAAGGAATGATCAGTGAAATTCTTATGTAAACAATTTGAATCAGATATCAATTTAATAAAAGAATCATATGTTAATACTGGTTCATTTTGATTATTCAATGGATGAGCATATTTTGAGAATATCTCGGTTTGTAGTTGTCTTTTTGGGCTATTACTATTCCAGGATTCCATATTAAAGAAGTATCATCAAATTCGATATTTTAAAAAAAATATAAAATTAAGGTCTGAAAAAAAAAAAGATGAATAATTATTAAAATAAATCTAAGTTTCGTCTGAAGTTATTAATATTTATATTTGATAACAATCTTTACGGGATAAACAGCTTAGAAACAAAAGTAGTAAATTAAACTTCAATAATAATTATACCGAAATCCGGTTTATCAATAGGATAGAATATATTAACTAGATGCCCTTGAGGAATTGTATAATACTAACCTTTTTTCTAATGGATATAATGCTAACAGACAGATTGTTTCACAGAAAAGCTTTGAGGAGAAAAGAGGGTACTGTAGTTAGTTTAATTCCGGATGGACCAACGGGATGATAATTTGTGAGGAGAAGAACGACTAAGGCATCTCTCGAGCATGCAACATGCGTGGGGTGATGAGAACAACTCTCGAGAGTAGATGAATATAATGATGATGTGCTATCATAATACCACGGCAATTAGAGTCATCATCCTCATCGATTTGAATTTTATGTTTTTTTTTCAAGAGACGATATTTCCTTCCGAATCTGGAAATAATAGCTGCATTTCGAAAATATTGCCCAGGTCACATGCCCAGCGCAACACCTTCATATTGACTGGTGGTATTGACATACAACAAGTCACTGGAGTCCTCATCGAAGAACTTGTATTCGTCGTTGTTCATTAGCAGCCAGGATAGAAGATCTTCTGTTTTCTTTAGGATTAAAATGCTGCTCTGGTCATCCATAGTGGTGGATGCCAGTAAATCAGGCAATTGAGAAATCAATCTTAACAGATGAACACAGCCATATATCTTTGTAAAATCTTGTTCAGGGGATTCCAATAATTCCTCGAATTGTAGTCTTTCTAATCTGTATAGAAGTAAGATAGGAAGCGTGCTGTTGAAATATAACTTTAAACCAGATACGTATTCAGATAATTGTGCTTGCTGAATTGGAGATTCTAAAGTCTTGCTTCTTTGGGACTCAAAATTATTTAATATTTCATCAATAGTAATTGGAGAAGGTAATTTTGATATTTTCTTATCCTTTGTAACGTATTCCCAATCATTGACAAGAACAGATTTCAATCTGATTGGGATATGAAGAATAACTCTTGCAGAAGAAGAAGTTGTTGATGCAGTTGATGATGAAGATAAAGTACGAGTATCTTCATGCTTTACACCGTCTGGAGGGTGATGATGAGGTTCATTTTCTCCATCAGAAGTAGCATGATTCTCTGAAGTTTTCTTTCTACCATTTGTCATCTTTTTATTACTCAAACTATTTTTCAAATTTTTCTTATCTTTGAATTCTTTTAACATACTTTTCTTTAATAAAACATTTTCATCATTAAATTCACGAACTCTATCCAAACCAACCCATTCATCCCATGTAGCTTTCCAACCTTGATAATGTATAAAATAACATTCCTCTTCAACCAAGTCTGGATCTGGTAGGTTTTCTCCATCAGTTTGCATAGAGTTACCTGGTGCATTGGATGCACTAATTGTACTCAAATTTTCGGTTTCTGGATCCCATGTCTTTAATACCTTGGCCTCATATAATAATGGTCCATGAAACGCTAAACATTTTTGGCCTGGTTTAAATAGCATTGTCAATGTCAATGTGATGTGTTATGCCTTTAAATAATAAATTAAATAATTATCTAAAACCAATTATGAGAAGAATGCAGAATTTATATAACAAATGTAGTTTAAGACTAGGCTTATTTTAGTTTTGATCTTCTTATATTTAGCTAGTATTTGATTGAATATTATGATGGACAACGATTGTTTGACGTTCGTCCGAGGCATGAAATTTCACTGTAAAGGTGGTCTCATATTAAAGAATTGTATAATAATGATAAAATAAGATAATAACATCCACAATTTGATAGATAATAATGTGTGTCGTCAACTCTAAATAAATAAAAATAATATTTTAAATTTTATAAAATGAATAATGTTGTATTACTTCGAATCTTAATGGTTGATTTTATATATAGCGGTTAATCAGATTATATATCGTTATCGACGACACACATACAAAATTTACTTAGTATGGTTTTAAACCAAGATGTTCCTCTATATATTATATATTAGTATTGTCTCTGGAGATCTGATTCAATTTATTATATCAGCTCATGAATAGAAATATTCTGGAAAAGAATACAATAGCATTAAGTTCAGCCCCAGAAAAAATCATTTATTAAATTCTTTAACCTTTTTTGATATCATAGCAATATCCACAGGTGTAGTCCTACAACATCCACCAATCAATCTGACTCCATTGTCACTTAACACTTGTACCATTTCACCCCAAGAGATCAATTTATCCTTTGTATTTTGTTCCCATTTATTTTTATCGATATTAAATATCTCACCATTGTTTGAGTAACAAACCAATGGTAAATCAGGAATAGCAAAATGTAAATTCTTTATAATACTTGGTGTCATGATATAATTAGTACAATTGACACCCATCATAATCAAATTATCATTCTTGACACGATTACTATACATTTTTGAAATAGTCTCAAAAGTAGTACCATCACGTAAGTTACCATCATCACCAACAGAAAGACTAATATAAAATGGTTTTGACATTCTCTTCTCATTCCATTGAAACATTGCTTCTAATTCATGTTTATTAGGAACTGTTTCAATTGCAATTAAATCGACTTCATCACTATTATTATAATATTCTAACTGTGGCGCAAAATACTTCCAATAATTTATATCTTTTGAGGATGAACCATAATCGCCTGAGTATTCAGCACGAACATTGGCACCATATGAACCAACATTACCCACTAGATATCTTTGTTCACCAATACAAGTACGACAAAATTTTAAAATTTTATCAAGTAAGTTATGATATTCTGGTAATGTCTTTATTTTAGTGTTGGTTGAAATAGTGGTAAAACTAGTTTGATAGGTCATTGACATCAATGCTTCAGAACCACTATTAATATAGTCATCGTAAAGACCTTTCACTATATCTCTATGCTTAGAATGTTCATTTTCATTCAAGAAATCGTCTTCTATAAAGGGTGTACTTGACTATAAACGAGAATTTAAATTGACATCACGTCTCTCTAATTCCGTACCTTGAGCACCATTTAATACAAGGATTCTATCGGGATGATTTTTAAAGATTTCAATAATTGGGGTTCTCATTGGAAAAATTGTTCAGTATATATTAGATTGGTTTTAGTTTATCAACATTATTGTTCAATTTAAGATTTACGATTATTCTGCCTTTTTTTTCAATTTTTCTCATTCTCATCAGATCTAGAGAATGTAATATGTAAATAAACAATATATTGCGGGGAACCTGCAATACAAAAAACAAAATTACAAGAATAGCACAAGCAACAAGAACTAGAACTAGAACTTTGAAGAATTAAAAATAGATATTAAATTTTTTAAATAATATCAGATACTTTAGCTATGACAGTAGTGCAGATGTTTGTTTACTCTTAAAAATTTTACTTCGGATTTACTGACATCACATATAATGACCAAAAATGAAGAAATAAACAACCTCATTGGCAATTCTAATATTAATAATCTGAATGTACACCATATACTTCTAATTTTAAAAGAGATTAATGATTTAAATTATTTATTTATCTTCTATCATGGTTGATAATTACAATTATCTCTTGATATTGTGTCGTCAGAAGCGGCTTGTTTTTTGACACGTCTAATAAAGTAATCAATCTGAAATAAAGAGGGATAACAGCAAAACTAGGCGATTGAATTTTTCACTTGTCGAAAGAGCTCTGAAACAAAGCAACAACGGTTTTGAAGGTAGGATATAACTTTGACACATTATATTTCAGTATTTATATTCTTATTGTCGATTGTAACTGGACTCATACTATTGTGCGTTATTAGTATTACCTAGTTTTATTATCTTTTTCTAGTTATTATTCAACAGTTTAACCAGTTTTACAATATTATTATCGTTTGTTTAATCAATTAAAATTATAATAAATTCATATTAAGAGGAAAGTTTAGAAGTAATATTGATACTTCATATACCAAATACTTTACTGTCAAGATGATGAACTCTTTTTTTGGTGGGGGCAAAAGCTCTCAGCAACAAATAGTAGGTATTCACTATTCTGTCGGTGCAAAGATTGGTGAAGGTTCATTTGGTATTATTTACGAAGGTGAAGATATACTGCAGAAGAAAACTTCTTCTAGGTCGAACACTTCCAAATCAGAAGCAACAAGAACTAAATCTAAAGGTGAATCTAAAATTAAAATAGAGCCTTTAACTAAATCTAAAGGTGAATCTGCAACAAAGGAAAAATCTAGAACACGCTCTTCTTCAAAGGATAAAGCTAAAACTGGGGTGTCAAAGACAAAATCTAAAACAAATGAAGAGACTGAGATAAAATCTTCTAGACACAGGTCTAAGTCCAATGTTAAGGGTGAAGTTTCTAAACCAAAATTAGAATCCAAGATAGAATCTTCAAAATCAAGAGATTCTTCCAAGACTAAATCAGACAAGGATAAAGAAAAAGAAAAGGAGAAATCATCTAGATCTCGTTCTTCCACCAAATCTTCTGATCCAACTCCTGTTGCTATTAAATTTGAACCAAGAAAATGTGAAGCTCCACAATTAAGAGATGAATTTAGAGCATATAGAATTTTAAACCATTCTAAAGGTATCCCACACGTTTATTATTATGGTGTTGAAGGTATGCATAATGTTTTGATTATTGATTTATTAGGTCCTTCTTTAGAAGATTTGTTTGAATGGTGTGGTAGAAGATTCTCTGTAAAGACTACTACGATGTTAGCTAGACAAATGATTGATAGAATAAGAACTATTCATGAACATGATTTAATTTATAGAGATATTAAACCTGATAATTTCTTAATTGCCCAATATCAAAGAGCTAATACAAATGTTAAAAGAATTTGTAAAACTGCTAATAGAGATCCAAATTTATTATATTTAGTAGATTTTGGTATGGCAAAACAATACAGAGATCCAAAGACTAAACAACATATACCATATAGGGAAAAAAAATCTTTATCTGGTACTGCAAGATATATGTCAATCAATACTCATTTTGGTAGAGAACAATCAAGAAGAGATGATATGGAATCTTTAGGTCATGTTTTCTTTTATTTATTATTAGGTGACCTTCCATGGCAAGGTTTGAAAGCTAATACTAATAAATTAAAGTATGAAAAAATTGGTTTGACAAAACAAAGTACTGACCCTGATGATTTAAGAAAATTAGACAGAAGAGCTAGAATTCCTAAACAATTTGCTACATATTTAAGATATGCTAGAAACTTAAAATTCGAAGAAGAACCGGATTATGATTATTTGATCGGTTTGTTCGATGAAGTTATGAAAGAAAGAAAATATGAAGATGACAACGTTTATGACTGGTCAAAATTAAATGACGGTCAAGGATGGGACATCAGAGTCAATGCTAGAGCAAACTTAAATGGTTACGGTAACCCTGGTACCGTGGAGGATGATATAAATGGCCCCGGAGGGGGCCGTCATCTTAGTAATGGCTTTACTAAAGAAAGGAAACAAGCACAGAGAATGGTAGACAATGACTACCACAATAACAGACGTATGCCTGGCGCTAGCCAGGATACTGGAAACTATATTCATTTATCTACGAATACTGACGCGTTAATATCCAATGAAAGACCACATAGCGGTTATGGTACTAACGATCCAATGAACAATGATGACGCCGGCAAGATGAGAAAACATTTTAGAAAATATAATAATGCCAATGGTTATACCAGATTATCTGATGGTGATGATCGTGATTACGATTACAGAAACAGTAATGATTCCAATATAAGATGGTGGAGTTTTTTATGGTGTTGGATGTGTTGAAATATTAGCGCATCCGGTTCGCAAATATATCAGTGACCATTCATATTCTTTTTTATCAGTTTGATCACAATTTATTTTTATTATTATTATATTAAACTATTATTTTTTTTGCCAATATAATTTTTATTCTTTGAAAACTTTTTTTTTTTACTTCTAATCGATGCATTTTTATTGCGTGTTTTTGTATTATGTTTTATCATTTTTATTTTGTTTTAATTAACCCAATTAAATTTGCATTCAAAGAAATATTATTATTATTCTCAATACGACCTACTAAAAAAAACACTTTATATAATTATATAAACAGATAGACATCATCTATATGTATCTTTAACTACTTTATATTATTATCATCCTTCACGTGTATAGAGAGATCGAAGAATATTTATTATATTTATATAAAAAAGGGATTTCTTAATATAGTGGGAACTCTAAGAAATAAAGAAGATAATAATGACAAAAGTATATACAAAAAAGTAACAAGATGAATTCCAGTTTTCTAGATGAGATAATGATGGAGGAAGTGTCGATGAATTGTGCAGAACAATTCATCGAATATCATAAAGCCATTCATGAGAAGCGTAAACCAGAAGAAGTAACAGCAACACAAGCTAATTTACAAAATTGTATAAAGGAGAAAGTTCCAACAATGAGAGCTATATATGCTAATTGTGGTGATTGGATGAAGAAATATGAGAATTGTATTAAATCTGGTGATGCTTCTAAATGTGAAGAAATTCAAAAGAGTCTACGTGAATGCAGTGAGTTACAAGTAAAAGGGAAGAAACCAATACTTAATGATTTAGGTAAGCTACAGAAATTGGATCAAAATAATTAAAAGTATATATTAAAATATAGTCAATATTTTTTATTTATTTAAATGGACATAAGAAATCCTGTAAATAAGCACAAACACAAAAAAAATTATTTTCTATTTAAATATTTGATGTTTTTAACGTTATTTTTTTTTAAAGCTTAACAGACAAAAATGACTCTTCGTTAAATAAATCACATATAAAAGAATACAATGATAAAAGAATTAGATTGCTATACATAAAAGAAAGGTTAGGCAACCAAGCACAATGTTACAAAAAGAATTAGAAGTTGCAGTTCAAGCAGTTCGTCAATCATGTTTATTGACCAAGAAGATTCAAACATCAATTATTGAACACAAGGATAAGACAACATTAATCAAGAGTGATTCATCACCTGTTACAATTGGTGATTATGCAGCTCAAGCGGTTATTATCAATTGTATCAAGAGTAATTTCCCAGAGGATGAAATTGTTGGTGAAGAGAGTAGTTCTGATTTAAGTGATGAATTCCTTGAAGAGATTCTAAGTGTCATCAAGCATGCTCAAGTAGATTACGAAAAGAATTGGTTAAATGTTGAAGGTGTTGATAAATGGGCTTTTACTAATGAAGATTATCCATTGAAGAATATTAAAGATTTACGTAAAGTAATCAATATGGGTAATTGTACTGCAGAGACAGGTAAGAGACGTTATTGGTGTATTGATCCAATTGATGGTACCAAGGGATTCTTACGTGGTGAACAATTTGCTATATGTTTAGCATTAATTGATAGTACCGGTGAGAGTATAATTGGTGTCAATGGTTGTCCAAACTTGGTATTATCTAATTATAGTAAGACAGTGAAGGATATTAAAGGACATGAAAATTTCGGTTATATTTATAAAGCCAGTAAAGGACAAGGTACACATTTCAAAGTAGCTAGTGATGGTAGTATGAACGGTTGGGAACGTATTTATTGTCAACCACATACATTAGAGAATATTTCAGAATGTAGAAGTTTAGAAGGTGTAGAGAAAACCCATTCAGCACATGGATTACAACAACAATTGAAGGATGAATTACATGTTACTGAGACTGTAAGATTGGATTCCAATGTCAAATATTGTATGTTAGCACATGGTTTAGGAGATTTATATTTAAGATTACCAAGAGATGGTAAAGGTAATAATGAAAAGATATGGGATCATGCATCTGGTAATGTCATTGTTAAAGAAGCAGGAGGATACCATACAGATGCTATCAATAACAAGACATTGAGATTCAATACTGGTAGAATTGTCGAATGCCTTGGTATCATTGCTAGTGGTGGTAACTCCGATGTACATGCTAGAGTAGTTAAAGCCGCATCCAAAGCACTACAAGGCTAGAAGAAATATAATCTAATATAATATAAATTAAATAGACTAAAAACTATATAAATCTAATTAATCGATGAACAAAATAAGGTAGATGATAAGGATACGTAATAGAGTCTCTTGTTACAATGAATCTAGGTTTTCTTGTTGTTTATAATAATGACACCGCAACTGGGAATAAGTGACATTTCTGGTAAACCCAGAAACAATAATAGGATATACTTAAATTAGATTGATATATGATTAGATGTAAGATATAAGATTAGATATAGATAGATAGTATTAGCATTAGTATTTGGTAATTTAGTGCATAAAAACGTGACTTCCATGTGACTGTCACGCGCCCTCCGGTATCGGCAGCACGGACTCATGGGCCCTATCTCCGGAGTTGATTACTGGAAGAAGCAGCTCCTGCGATAACGAGAGTAGATACCGAGGGATCGCAGACAACAAGTAGCAAGTAACTCCTGATTGCTTATCACCAGAGAGAGAGAGGGTAGGTTTAATAAATACGTGATTAAAAAGAGGTATTTAAATACTGGAATGGTTTTGCGGATGGTTACTTTAAGTTGGGGTTTGTTCTTTTAGTATTTATTTGTATATTTTCTAAATTACAGTTAAATAAAAAATTAAGGATAGACAACTCTTTAAATTAAGGTTGATCACTAATAAAATGAATAACTTTGTCAGCCGTTTTAACAAAGGCTCTAACGCTACATCAAGTGATGGACAAGAGAATGGGTCTGATGAATATGATATGAATAACTACGATTACAATAAAGAGAAT
Organism: Yueomyces sinensis; assembly: GCA_030581855.1. Lineage (NCBI taxonomy): Eukaryota > Fungi > Ascomycota > Saccharomycetes > Saccharomycetales > Saccharomycetaceae > Yueomyces > Yueomyces sinensis. Next base: position 66,311 of record JAKTVU010000011.1, read on the forward strand.
ACAACGACAACAGCAAATGACTATAATAATGCTGAATATAATACTGGTTTTGAAAATAATCAATATGATACACAACAAGGTAATTATGGTGTTGAATTTAATGATACTGATACTACGGTTGAAAATATGAGTACTAATAAATTTCAAACAACAGAATTTATGGAACCATATCCAGATATGAATGATAATAATGATTCAAATCATAGTAAAAATAGAGGTAAATTTTCAAATGCATTCCATAATTGGATAGATTCATATAAAAGAGCAGAACCACCAAAGACAAGACATAGGAAACAAAGATCAACATCACCAAGTAATAATCAACCAACATTAGATGAGAATGGATTTCCAATATATTCAAATTCTGGTAAAAAAGATGATAATAAAGATACACAAATTTTTACATTATCAGATGATCTTGAAGATGCAGCAGAAGAATCAATTTTATCAAATGATGAAATTCAATTAAAAAAGGCAATGAAAAAGAGACATGTTATTATGATGACATTAGGTACTGGTATTGGTACCGGTCTTTTAGTTGCAAATGCAAAATCATTACATTTTGCTGGACCAGCAGGTTTAGTTATTGCATATTTTCTTGTATCATTTGTAACATATTTTGTCATTCAAGCAGCTGGTGAAATGGCAATTGCATATCCAACATTACCTGGTAGTTTTAATACATATCAATCAATATTTATATCTAAATCATTTGGTTTTGCAACAGTTTGGTTATTTGCTTTACAATGGTTAACTGTATTTCCATTAGAATTAATTACATCATCATTAACAGTTAAATATTGGAATACATCAATTAATGCAGATGTATTTATTGTAATTTTTTACATTTTTTTATTATTTATTCATTTTATTGGTGTTAAAGCATATGGTGAAGCAGAATTTTTATTTAATTCATGTAAAATTTTAATGATTTTAGGATTTATCATTTTTTCAATTTGTGTTAATTGTGGTGGTGCTGGTGTTGATGGTTATATTGGTGGTAAATATTGGCATACACCTGGACCATTCCCACAAACAAATGGTGAAGCAAGATTAAAAGAAATATGTTATGTTTTAATTAATGCATATTTTTCATATGGTGGTACAGAATTATATGTTTTAACTATTAATGAACAAGAGAATCCAAGAAGAGCAACACCTGCAGCTGCAAAGACATCAATTTATAGAATTTGTGTTATTTATTTATTAACTATGATATTAATTGGATTTAATGTACCATGGGATAATGATCAATTAATGGGTGGTAATACAGGACGTGATGTATCGCCATATGTTTTAGCTGCATCAATTCATAAAGTTAAAATAGTACCACATTTTATTAATGCAGTAATTTTAATATCAGTTATATCTGTAGCAAATTCAGCATTATATGCTGCACCAAGATTATTTTGTACATTAGCAGAACAAGGTTATGCACCAAAATTTTTAACATATATTGATCGTGAAGGTAGACCATTATATGCATTAATTACATGTTGTGTATTTGGTGTAATTGGATTTGCAGCATGTTCTGATAAAGAGACAGAAGTATTTACATGGTTAGCAGCAATTGCAGGTATATCAGAATTATTTACATGGTCAGGTATTTTAATATCACATATAAGATTTAGAAAAGCAATGAAAGTACAAAATAAATCATTAAATGAAGTTGGTTATTTATCAAATTGTGGTATTTGGGGTAGTTATTATGGTATATTTTTTAATATGATAGTATTTATGGCACAATTTTGGGTAGCATTATCAGCACCAAATAGTGGTGGTGTTGTATCAGCTGAAGGTTTTTTTGAAAGTTATCTTGGTGGTGTAGTTTGGGTATTTTTTTATTTTTCATTTATGATTTATAAAAAAGATTGGAAATTATTAGTACCATTAAATGAAATTGATTTAGATAATCATAGACAAATATATGATGCAGATTTCTTAGCCCAAGAGAAATTAGAGAAAGAGGAAAGATATAGAAATAGTTCTATAGGTAAGAAAATAATGGCATGGTTATGGGTATAAAATTCTACTGTACTATATATAAATTGTGTAATAATAATATAATGTACTTTTTTTTTTATTATATATATATATAATAAATTCGGAGCGATCCGACTAATAAAAATACGTAGATATATACAAAATAAATAGAGTAGAGAGAGAATTAGTTAACCCAATCTCTTGGTTTAGTAGTAGCTTTAATTAATTTTTCTTCATGAGAACCTTTATCTGGATGATATTCATACATCCAAGAAGCATGAACTGGTAAAGTCATTAAAATAGATTCAATTCTTGAACCAGGTGTTCTTAAACCGAATTGAGTACCTCTATCAATCATAATATTAAATTCAACATATCTACCTCTTCTAATAGCTTGCCATTCTTTTTGTTTTGGTGTAAATTCCATATCTTTTCTCTTTTGCATAATTGGTATATAAGAATCTAACCAAGCATCAAAAGAATCTTCAATTAATTTTAACATAATTTTAGGATCTTTTTCATTATAATCATCAAAGAAGGTACCACCAATACCTCTAGTTTCATTTCTATGTGGAATATAATAATATTTATCAGCCCATTTTTTCCATTCTGGATATAATTTAGTATCATATTTATCTAATGCATTTTTATGATTTTCATGAAAGAATATAGCATCATCATCATAAAGATAAGAAGGAGTTAAATCAGCACCACCACCAAACCACCAAGTCATTGGTGTACCATCAGTATTCCAAGTTTCAAAATATCTATAATTCAAATGAGTAGTTGGTGCATGAGGATTATTTGGATGAATAACCATTGATAAACCACAAGCAAAGAATTTAACACCATCAGAATCAGGTAAACCAGTTTTATTGTCAATTGGTAAATGAAGATCTTTATGATCATTTTTCATAGCTAATACAGCTTCTGGAGTTAATTTACCATAAACAGCAGATACATTACAACCACCTTTTTCAAAAGTTTCACCATTTTGTATAACACAAGTGGTACCACCACCACCATCATTACCTCTTTCCCAATTATCAATATGAAATTTCATATTTGGTTCTAATGTTTCTAATGCAGTTACAATTTGTTTTTGTTTTCTTCTAACTAATTCTTCCATTTCTAAACGAATTGGTTTATTAGTAGGATCATTAGGAGCAGGCATTGTTAATTGATTGTTATTGATATTATTATTATCAGTAGACATAATTTAGAAACAAAAAAAGAAAAAGAAAATATATATTAAAATAAAATAAAATAAAGTAGAATTGAAAAGAAAAAGAAGAAGAAATACAATAAGTATTAAAATGAAAAGGGGGTTTATATATATCTAATTCGTTTGGAGATACGAAATAGTCAGTATACGTGTTCAACATACCAGAATTTATTCAATTAATTAACAAATAAACAAACAAATAAATAAACATTCCCGGGTTATAAGAACTCAGAGATTACAGCAGCAAAGCACTCAGATCTCTTTGAACGAACGCTCATTAAAGGGATACCCACCGTTCACTACTTTGAGTAAGCGAGAATGTAATGATGATAAATTGAATCCGAGGATGATAATTGATAGATTAATAATAGAATAACAATTGATTGATTGATTGGTCGTCGGCAGTGATGTTCGTGGCACATGACACTCGTCGACAGTGACCTCGTTGCTAGTGATCAAGTTGCATCTCTTTTCTTTTTCTTTTTTCTTTTTTTTAGGTCTTATTTTCAGCAATTCTAATTTACAAGTATAAAAAGGCGAGTTATTAAATCTAATCTAATCTATATTATATTACATCACATCTTGTATTGTATCTTGTAATAATAACAATGTAATCAATCAATTCTCTATAGAGATAACCAATTTCAAATATTATTGTTAGTTAACCATAGTATATGAAATTATTATATCTCTCTATCTTTAAAATTATACTAACTTATAATGATTAATTAATTAAGATTTTTAATGATGATAAACAATAACAACAACAACTTGAATTTCTTCAACTGAGTATATTCATGCAGATACATTTTATTGACAGCTTTTTAACCCTGATCTTCTATTATTAATTAATCAGTTATATTCTTATTTTCTTGTTATCTTGTTATATATATAGATGTTTTACGCGTCATCTCATCATAAAATATATAATAATAATAATAATATATCTAAAAGATTTATATATTATTATATATAATACATTGCAATATACCCACATTATACTAAACTAATTATGAGCACTGTAACTTATCCAACACTATCTATACATGAAATTACAATATCTCTTAGAGCATTCGATTTTTTAATGATTACTGAAGATAATTTATTAAAACCAACTTCTGATTTCGTTATTAATTTTTATAAACAATTAATTGACGTTTATTTAAATATTAAATTAAATTCAATTGATAATATTAATAATTTATTATTATTAAATAAAATTTTAACTATTTTTTTACAAAATTTAGGTTTTAATGATTTTAATTTATCATTAGATTTAATTAAACCAGATTTTAATAGATTAATTAATATTTTATCTGCTATAGTTAATTTCGCTAAATATAGAGATGATAAAATACGAATTAATGGTAATGATATTTTATTAACTTTAGATTCATTATTATTACAATTTCAAGAATTATCTAAAATTAATTTAAATTTATACACTTTAAAAAATAATATTATTAATAATACACCAACATTATCCGAATCATTAAATGAATTATTATCTATTAATAAAAATTTAGAAACAAAATTAAAAGAATTTAACCAAATTCAAATTAGTATTACTGATAATTATAATTCATATAAATCAACAAAAAAAAATTTATTAAATGATATTACTATTATTGAACATTCAATTGTTGATTATGAATCAAAATTATTAAAATTAAATAATATTATTAATTTAAATGAAAATGATTTAGATTCAAATATTATTAAATTAATTGATAATTTAAATGATATTAAATTAAAAAATATTACTTATTTTAATACATTAACTAATTTTAATAATTCAATTATTTTTTTAAAAAAATTAATTAATTTATTAATTAATTTAGATTTCGATTTGATTACTAAAATTAATTTTAAAAAATTTACTATTATTAATGAAAAAAAAAATTTAATTGATAATTTATCAAATTTAAATGATAAAATTTTATCTATACAAAAAAATGATATTAATTTATTAAATTTACAAATTAATGATATTAATGATAAAATTAATACTAATAAAGAAAATTATATTACTAAGATTAATGAAATTGAATCAACTTTATTAAATTTAAAGAATAAAAATATAAATACAAATATATCACTTGATATTAATAAAAAAAAAAATTTAATTAATGATATTAATTTAATTAAATCTAATTTTAATTCACAAATTATTAATTTTGAAATTACTTTTAATTCATTAATTAATAATTTTATTAATTATTTTAATAATCTTAAAGATGCTATAGATATACTTAATACACAACAAGATAATAAATAAATAAATAAATAAACAATGAATTTATATTATATTATACTAGTATTTTTTTTTTTTTTTTTTCAATTTTATATATATATATATCCCTTATCACTTCTTATTATTATTCGATGGTTCAATCTCATAGACACCCCTTTTATCCTCTTTACAATCAAATTTAGTATTTTTTAAAATATCCCAATCTTTATGTGGAATTTTCCAATTACATTTTTTAGTAATATAACCAACAACATCATCACATAATCCTAATAATGTTAAATCAAATTCACAATGTTTAACTGGATCTTTATTAATTAATACTTGTGGTATATTTGCTGGTACCATATTAACTATTTCACTAACTGGTGCTACTTTTAAACTTGTACCAATACATATTAATAAATCACATTTTGATACATCTTCTTTAATTAATTTATGAAATTTTGATGGTAATGCTTCACCAAAAAATGTGATATCTGGTTTTAATACACCAAATGATTTTGGTATATTTGAAAAATATTCATTATTATCATTAATTGGTGATTTACTACGTTCATTATTATCTTGATTTTTTTTATTACTATTAACTTCTTCCTCATCACCTTCAACTGTTGGATAAATTTCTTTCCTTTTATTATAACAATATGGACATAATGGTATTTCTACATTTCTAATATTTTTAAATATTTTTTCACCTTGTAATTGCCAATGACATGTAATACATGATGCTGTAGCAAATGATCCATGACATTGTACTAATTTATCTGGATTAATACCAGCATATGATTCAAGATTATCAATATTTTGTGTATAATTTCTTAATAATTTACCTTGATCTTGTAACATTTTAATAAAACTGTGTAATGGTGAATAAATATTTTCAGGTGGTAATACCATATGAGCTATATTATAAAATACTGATGGATTTTGAACAAATATATCATAATTAAATACATCTTGTGGATCATCAAGTCCTAAAAATTTAATCTTTGAATAAAAACCTTCAGATGATCTAAAATCTGGTATACCTAATGATGTTGATACACCTGCACCTGTTAATACTAAAATTTTCTTTGCTGTCTTTAATTTATTTGCAAAATCATCAATTGTTGAAAAATTTGATAACTTAATTCTAGTACATAATATTTTATTAATAGCTTTTTGAAGATCTTTAATTAATCTTACAACAAATTTTTTATCAAGTGGATCATCAAAATTTGAAAATGAATAATCTTTATTATCTTTATCAATTTTATTTTTATCATTAATAATTGTCTCAGAATCAACAAATTCATAAATTACTGACATTAATACTTGATCAGTAATTTCAAATCCTAATAGTTTAATAATATAATAAACGTATAATGAATTAAGTTCTTCTGGTAAATATGAATCAAGAAAATTTCTTAATCCAAATTGTTTTAAAAACATTCTAGCCTTTAATGAATCTTCTTTAGTAATCTCTGGAAAAATATATTTATTAGTCTTTAAATTTTTAATTATTCTAATTGGTTCAATTTCATTTTCATCTACATGTATATGTTCTGAGTCTCGTTCACTCGAATTATTATTATTATTATTATCAACAGGTATATTTTCACTATTACCTGTATCAGAATAATCTATTTCACCAACTTCTGTTAATTCTGATTTTTCCAATTTTGGAAGTTTTCTATTAGCATCGTCCCCTGCTTCTGTATCTATAGGTCTCTTGCTTACAGTTGTAGCAGATTTTGAAGAATTATTGGATGTCATTTAGAAAAAATACACAAAAAATAAAATAAAAATTGGTTCTTTAAAAATACTATTATTAATACAAATATTCCAAAAAAAAATATACGGGAAATAAATGACTTCTATATATAAATTAATTTTTTTTCTTAGAAGAACAAAAAAAAAGGGAAATGAATTAAAATAAAATTTAAAATTGATAGTTTAAAAATATTGAATCACGATTCTATGCAGCAATAAACACCAATTTTGTTTTTTTTGAGTTTTGTATGGTGCCAACTTTTGTTATTATTAGATAATATCACGGACAGAAATTCAAATCTTCTCTTTCTTAGCACTTATATCAAACAATCTTAATATTAGAATTCTAATTACTTTTCAAATAAATACACCTTGTACCTTGTTGAATAAGTTTCTGTTGTTGATCTACTTTTCGTCATTTTTCTATTATTTTTTGATTCTTCATCAATAAAATTAACGAATATTTTTTTTTTCCAAATTTTTAAAAAAATAAAAAAAAGTTCACGTGACATAAAACAATAATAATACGACAATAAATAATAAAAATTAATTAAAAAATTATAAAAAAGTCATTTAAACAAGTTCTTATTATTTCATGTCCTCTTCATGACCATTGAATGCTATCTTAGTTACAATTTCTTCGAATCCTGGTATCAGAATATAGTCAATTCCGTTGTTTTCTAATTGTGCTTTACCTATATTCTTTTTGATAAATGTATCTGGTTCAGATATTCCAACAAATACTGTACCTATTCTGCCTTCTTGTTTTAATATTCTGTTTAAACATGGTTCATTACCACTGAGTCTTTCGGAACAAGGTTCCATTGTAGTATATATGACAGAACCTTGTGGTATTTCTTGAGTACCACTAGTCTTCGCAAAATATTTTTCTAATGCACATTGTTCAGCATGTGTATTACCTTCTAATTCTCGAGAATAACCAGTTGAAAGTATCTCTGTTCCATTGACAATTACTGCACCAACACTGAACGCAGTTGTTGTAGGACCACATTTTTTTGCTTCTTCAATAGCCAATTTCATATATTTAACATGAGGTTCTAATGCCCATTCAGGGAAATCTGTTGTGTAACTCCATTTCTTTAATCTTGTAGAAGGGTCTATCTCTGTTGATTCATAACGATAAGCATGTAACCATAAATCTAAATCATTAGATCCAGGATCTGTATGCATTGCAGTATCACATACTGGACATCTTTCAGTAGTTAAAATTTCACCTTTCGAATTTGGACTAATCCAACTCTCTGCAGGTTTTGTCTTACCAATATCATCTAATCTTCTGACAATATCATCCATAGTCTCTTTTGAAACACCACCTTTACCTAAAGTTGGACCCCAAATATCCAAATTAGAGTAAAGTGGATCATTAGCAATTGGATGTCCTAAATATTGTAAATGTACTCTAATTTGATGTGTTCTTCCTGTTAATGGTTTACATTTAACAATACTTGTTTGACCATCATAACTTATTCTTTTAAAAACTGTTTTAGCAAATTTTGCATTTTCATCTTCCATGGTACCTATGGAATTTAATGAAACTCTAGGGTCAATAGATCTAACTGGTACATCTACTACTACTTCTTCAATTGGGAATTCACCAACTACACGAGCAATATATTCTTTTGAAACTTCTCTAACTTTCATTTGATCACCCATTTCATCTGCACCTTTACGTGTTTTAGCTAAAAACATTAATCCACTTGTTAATCTATCTAATCTATTACAAGGATGAATTGTACAACCCATTTGTTTCTCTAAAATTTTAGTAATTGTATTAAATCTGAATCTACCTGTTGGATGTACAGGGATACCACCAGGTTTATCAATAACTAATAAATTATCATCTTCAAATACTGTTTTAATTGGACGAGAAGTAACGGCAGGTTCATGACGATGAATCTTATGAATAATCATATCACCATTACGAATGATTGTATCTAAATCTGCAACTTTATCATTAATAAGAACAGATCCACTAGCAATAGTCTTTCTATAATAACCTTCTTCCCTATCTCTAAATTCTGTAGTAAATACATCAACAAGTTTTCTGTCTCTCCATCTTAATTTACAAAAAGTCTTGTATGTATAATCATATGGTTCAATTTTTCTTAAAGATCCTTCAATGATAACTTTATAATCAGGATCTTCAATTTTTTTTTTATTTGAAATATTAGCTACTCTTACTCTAAAACCAGATTCATCACGTACTTCTCTTGATGGTTTTTTAATATTTTTATTTTTATTCTTCTTTTTTTGTAATTGATTATCCTTTGCACGTTTAATATCATTTTGTAAATGTACATCGAAATCACTTACACTTTCAGAAGATGGTTCTTGTAGATTTTGCATTTTAGTTATAATTGTTAGATCTCGGTTGAAACGTTGATAATACAAATTGTTATTAAATAATGATTGTAATCTTTTAAACATCCATTCAAGGATATATTAATCTTATTCTAGTATTATTTTGTTTTTGCATCTTTAATATAAATAGATTTTTAATAATTGAAAAATTGTAGATTATTTTCTCACAGTGGAAGACATCTTTAAAATTCAAGATTTGTTTATCAAAACTGAAAAAAATATGGAAAAAAAATTTAAATTTATAAAAATAAGTAAGAATCAAGAGATCAATGAAATTTCAATTTAAAAATAAGAACAATGTAATAAATATTTGGTATTACTTTAAAATTAAGAACCGAACAAGAATTGAAATAGAATAAATGTAATATAATTACAAAAATTGAAATTTTTTTAAAAAAATATATAGTATTACTAGGTAAAGAAAAAATTAGTCATTGAAATAAGTAGAAGGATCAAAGTGGTTCAAATAGATCTTGTAATCTTTTTAAATCGAAAGCTTCACAATCTTCAACAGTTTTGAATTTTACCAAGACATGAATATGTGAAACAGCTGCTACACTTTGCAATACGGTATAATTAATAAACCAATCATATTCTGAACGATTTAAATTTAATTTATTAGCTACATTTTTAGTTAAGAAATCTTCAATACGATTTTCTAATAATTTATTTCTTAAATTAATACTTTCATCTTCATAAATAGGTAATCTTATCTTTGACCAAACTAATAAATGTTTAACATTTGGTTCAAAATTGTAAGGGAAATCATTTAATAATAATTGGAAATAATCACGTTTACCTAAAGCTGCATAAGTTTTTAACATATCATTAAAATAATAATTATTATTTAATTGATCAAGTTCTTTTGTATCCCAATTCAATTGTTTCATTACATGTTCAACAACTGTAATATTCTTATCTTGTAAAGTTTTCTTAAAAGCATGATAAACTTCAGCACCTTTTGAACTTCTTCTAATTTTTGGTAGATCACCATCTTTAATGATCTGTTGGATCTCTGGCCAAGTAGTTACAACATCAGTTGGTTCTAAAATTTGTAAAGCAATTTTCTTAGACATTTTTGTGTATATGTTATTGATATCTGGTAATAAATTGAAAGGAGAATATAATCAAAATAGAATATTATAAAGATCTATCTATTTATATATTTTATTATTATTATTATTATTATTAATCAATTTTTATTTAAATAGTGAAAAAATATGCGGATAAGAGTCTTCCGAAAGACTAGGGTAAAATTTAAGATCTAAAAATAAATTTCAATATAAATTTGATATATTTTGGATTGTTTTAAATGAAGATATTGATTTATACTTAGAAATGAAGAGATCGTTTTGTTTTGTAGTGTAATGAATAGAATATATTAAATAAATAAAAATATATAGTTATTGATGAATGAAAAAAAAGTGAAACAAAATAATTGATGGCAAAACCTATGCCAATAGAAATAAACCCATTGAGAAAAAAAGAAGAAAAAAAAACCAAATGAAAACTTTGAATTGAATGCAGTTGTTGTTTGTTTAGTGTACAGAAATGAAACAAGATTAATTCGTTTCATTTAAAAAAGTTAAAATATTTAACATTTCATTATCTCTAGTTGATGAACTGTCATTATTTGAATATTGTTGTTGTTGTTGTTGAAATTCATTTAAAGTAATACTTTTACTTGTAGTACTAGCTGAAGAAGAAGAAGATGATGATGATGAATTTGTTCTTCTTGCATTACTTGTAATGATATTATCCTTTGCTATATTAGAATAATTATTTGAAGAAATATATCTTTCTAATGAATTTTCATCAATATCATTATTTGGATTATAAGTAATATTTAAATGTTGTAATTCCGTATTATCATTGTTTTGATGAAAAGTTTCTTGTGATGAATAAAGATTAAATTTCTTATTTGGTGAGTCATTAATATTTTTTAATGCATAATTTAAACCAGGTAGATAATCATTATCATTTTCAATTGAATTAATTGAATTTAAACGTAAAGTTCTATCAATTTCATCTAAATCAACACCTTTTAACATTGGGAATAATCTAATAAATTGATAAAATAAAGGTACTTCTTCAGGTATATCATTATCATAATTCATAGATGATGATTCTGTAGTATCATTATTTGAAGAAGAATGTTGTTGTGGTTGTGGAAAATTATAATAATCTAACCAATACTCATCATTATTACAATTATCATTAAAATTTAAAATTGACTTAAAAGAGAATAAATTAATTAAAAATTTGTAAATAAACCAACAAATTTTTTTAAAAAAATTTGAATTATATTTCCAACATTTTTTACGTAAATGATTACCACGATAATATAAACCTTTTTTACCTAAATTTGAATGATAATATTTTCTAATGATAAATTCACCTAATTCACCTTTTAAAGTGAATAATTTAATTAATTCAATTGTTTCAATTTTAGAGAAACTTAAATTCCATGGTTTTTCTCTAATAAAGAAAATAGTTGAATCAACAGCGCCATTAAATGGTAATACGAAACATACGATATAAGATAACCATAATATGGGACCATGAACAATTTCTCTTTTATATTGAGTAATATCTAAAATTAAAGGGAAAATCCATAAAAAAATATATGATATAGGATAAATAAAAATTAAACGTGTTTTTTTCCTAATTTCATTTTTCCTTTTAATAAAATTTTGATAAACTTTATTATTATTATTCTCTTGTAAATCATCAATATTAGTAATTATAGGATGTGTATTAGTAGAATCATTATCATGAAAATGAACATTACCTAATTGGAAAGTAACTTTAATAAGGTTCCAAAGAGAATAGAAACAATTTGAATAATCATCATTATCATGCATAGAGGTATCATTATTAAGAGATTTAAGTTCATTTTTAATCTTTTCACCTTTATTAATAATATAAATGTAAATTGATAAATATAAAACAACAATTAAAAGAATGAAAAAATACCTTGGACCCCAACTTAGAAATAATTTATAATAAACAGGATTAGGTGGTAAATAACACCACATACCTAATGGTTTATACCCACCTTTTCTTGCTTGATATTCAGTATAAGAATACGTATCATTAGTGATAAGATTAGTATAAGTATCTAAAAGAGATACATTATAAGTATTAAAATCGATGAATGCTAAAGATGCCATAACCATAGGTAACAGCACGGCAGTTAACCAAATAAATAATCTAATTTTGAATAAACCACCTTCATAATTATTAGTATGTGTATTTTTCCATTTTAAATTTGGTTTAAATATTAATAATGCGAAATGTATAGCAAATACAACAATAGCAATATCAGCACCTTCGATAGCCCAAGCAGTAAACCAACCTAAAGTATTATAAAAACTTGATACAAAATATATAGTATCATGAGTTAATGCAGATACAGGGAATATCAATAAAATTAATGCTTTAAAGAAGTCACACGTGATCAAGTATAATAATAAATCATGCCTAAAGAATTTTTTACGTCTATCCATTAAGAATATGAAATAGAATACAAATAAACATAATAGGATAGAAGTAGTTGAACTAGATATGGATAAAATTTGTAATTTTTTAGCTTGTGGTCTAGTAAAAGTAGCGAATAAACCAGGTAAACCTAAAGCGATATTAACAGCAGTAGTTTTTTTACCAGTACTATTATTACGCCAATGAGACATATTAAAATGTGATCTATTACGGTGACCTGGTGGACTAGCACTAGCGTCTATATTAGATAAATTATTACTTGTGTCATCGAAGGCGGATAAATGTTTAAACCAGTGAGGGAATTGGGAGAAATTAGCCATACAATATATATAGGAGTAGGGGGAAAAGAGGTAGTTATATATATTGTAGTTGTGGTGTGTGTATTATATTATTATTGTGTTCTAGTGTTGTTGTGGTGTATATATATATGGGGTGTAACAGATGTGAAATACGCATAAATATGAATATATATATTAATTAATTAGTAATCAAGTGATACAATGCAACGGTTCCTTAAAGAGAAGTTATTAGTTAAATAGTTAAAATACGTTGAGCGAGGGCATCGCCATAATGCGGGCGGAGTAGGAAGCCCGCAACAATGAGCAGGAGAGGGATGGGAATGCACTACGAACGCAGTGAGCCCCAGTTTTTGGTTCTTTTTACAAAAAGAACAGATAAGTTGTAGTATAGTGTATGATATATATATATATTTAAGTGTTAATAGTGTGCTGTGCTGTGCTGTGTTGTGTAGTATAGAGTAGTGTGTGTTGGACAATGGATATAGATAGTAGTAGTCATGGTCACGTGCAGATAAAGTTGTTAGTTGACAGGAAAACAAAACGAGAAAAACAAAACAAGCTTATTTTATTGTATAGAATATGATACATAGAATAGAGTATAGTATGAAATAATGTAATATAGAATAGAGTAGTATAGTGTATTTATTTGTTATGTCACAATATATAGTGTAAAGTATAATATAGTATAGGGAATCTATTTAGAGAGTACTTTATAGGTTATAGTATATAATAGTATCTTGCACACCCTTACATCCTGGAAGTGTTTCATATTATATACAGTGATTATTATTATAATATAGATTAATGTAATATTGTATACTATTACTGTTTTAATAATAGATTATACTATAGTAGTATTTACTGGCATAGATATTAATTACTGTCATTATAGTATATTACCCCTTATTTTATATATTATTTTATATGTTACTATTAGTGTATACATACTATATATTATGTTTATTATCATAACCGCATTATATATTATAATATATTGTAATATTGTATAGTATGTTTCATTGTGTTATATAGAGAGTATCACGTGCCAGCCGCCAGTTCCTCTTTTTATTGAGTGGCAAAAGCGAGATTTTCTAATAATAATTAAATAAAATAAAGGATTATATACTATATTATATGATATTACATCAGATTTATATTATTATAGCATTAGAGTATAACATCACAGCAGTATCTTCTAATATAGAATAATAATAAGTACCATGAACGTCGTTCCTCACTCCTCTCAACCTTCTACTGTTAACAGTACTATGACCGGTACTGATGATTCACAACAATACACAGAAAAGAATACTGCAGCTCAATTGTTTCAATTACCTGATACTCTACGTTTGAATCAAGGTGGTTCTATTCCCCTATCACATTCCCTTAATGATCGTCATCCATTAGAATCACATTTAAAAAATTTCGATATTGAAAGACGTAATTTAAAATTAAAACAATATAATGATATTTTTGGTGTTGCAGCACCTATGAAAAATATAATGGATTTAAATATTATTAATTCTACTAATTTTAATCCTTTAAATAACAATACTAATAATAATTTACATTCTGATATTCTTCTAAATAAAGACTGTTCTATCGATTGGGAAGATATATATAACGATAATGACTACTCTATTAATAATAATACTATGAATTTAGATTCTGTTCATACTAAAATTGAACATTCTTTGAATATTTAATTTCATTTATTATACTTTGTCATCTTTTACGAGCACACGCCTCTCTATGAAATAATTTTTCATGAAAAAAAAAATTTTCTTTCTCATGAAAAAAAATAAAATAAAATAAAATCTAATTTAAAGTTGAATTTTTATTGATATTTGTTATTTTTACTCCCCTTTCAATTTATATATATACTTATATATATATTTATTATCAAATATATCATAATCATATTTATTAGGTGATACTTTTAATTATATTATAATATAGAAAAAAAAACAAAAATACAAAGCATAATTGTTCCTATTTTTTTTTTTTTTTATTATTTTTTTACTTAATTCATTATGTCATTCAATAATTTTAATGATCAATTGAATTCATTGAATTTACAATTTAATTCCTTATCTACTTCTATTAATGATAATAATAATACTTTAAACAATAATAATATTAATTCACCAATTACTTCAGCTAATCCTTCAATTATTGATGATTCAACTGGTAGAACTACTCCCTTTGTTCCAAGGTTACCTTTATCTAGAACTACTTCTCTTTTAGATCAATTGAATTTTCAACCACCTATTTCACCTTTTAGAAATAATAATAACAACAATAATACAACTAATAATAATTCAACGGTATCTACTTCTGCTAATACTCCTACCTTATCTAATTCACAATTGAATAATGTTAAATGGAATAATAATAATAACAACAATACGTTTGTACAAGATTTACATTCTGCTTTGAATTCTCCTCATCTTCATAATAATAATAATACATTACAAAATCCATTACGACCACCACCTATTAATATCGAATCACAATGGAAATATGTTGATTCTGCTATGAATATACAAGGTCCATTCCCTTCTTCTTCTATGTTTCATTGGCATTTAAGTGGTTATTTCCCACCTTCTTTACAAATTATGCGTATTAATACTTCTTTAGATCCATTTAATATTAATGATAAATTTATTACATTAAGTGATTTATGTTCAAAAGTTAATGATTTTCAAAATCCATTTATGAAATTCGATTCTTTAACTTCTTTATTCTTATCAAATCAAAATCTACAACAACAACAACAATCTATCTTTTCTACTGATAATACTTCAATCTTACCTACCCCATTATCATCAATTGATAATTCTACAATTAATAATAATAACACTACTACTAATACTGATTTGGATTCTGATTTACCATTAGCTAATATTAATTCAAGAGATTATACTCATGATGAATTATTAAATGAAAAATTCGATGATGGCGGTTATTATCATGTTGTAAATATTAGAATACCTACCGCTAGACCTAATAAGGAAATTTTACCTGATTCTTTTATTATCCCAGATCCTATTTCAAATGATATTACTACAACGACAACTAACAATATCATTAATAGTAATGATAAAAAACAAGTAGTTGAAGAAACTATTAAAGGACCAATTAAGGTTAAAGAATCAATTCCAATTGATAATAAAAAATCATCAACTACCACCACTACTACTACTGATGAAATTGATCCTACTGCTTTTAGTGAACCAGAGATTAATCCTGATGCTTTAATTGATTCTATTAATAAAGCAAAAGAAGATAAAAAATTAGAAATTGAAAGAAAACGTAAAGAGAAAGCTGATGAAATTGCTAGAAAATTAGTTGAAGAACAAGAAGAACAGAAAAAGAAAGATGAATTGAAAAAATTAAAGAAACAACAAAAGCAAAAAGATAAATTAAAACAACAAAAACAAAAAGAAAATAAATCTTCAACTAGTACTACTACATCTAATAATAATTCTAAAAATATTAATAAGAAAAATTCAAAAAAATTAGATTTAAAATCTTTTGGACTTGAAGATGATATTATTGAAGATACAACTACTTCACAACAACAACCATCGCCAATTGTATCCTCTACTAAAGAAAAAGCTCCTTTAGCTCCATGGGCTAAAAATGTTCCTTCTCCAGATCAAATTGAAAATGTTAATATCGCTGAAGTTATTAAAAATGTAAATTCAAATGAAAATAATAAAAAAATTAAATTTAGAAATAATAAAGATTTTAACTTAGCTACTAGAATTCAATCAGATATTTTAAAAAATAATGTTGAAAAAAAATCAACTAATTTTACTTGGGCAACAAATCCAACACCACAACCTATTAATGTCGATATTAAATCACAATTAACTTCAAAATCTGATAATAAATCTTCAAAACCAACAAAAACTTTATCAAATGATAATACTTTAGAAAGTCTTAATAATGCGAGTTTTATTGAAGAACAAAAATTATTATGGGCCAGAGCTACTAAGCAAAACAGTGAGAATAGTGGTACTTCTGATTCTGCTTGGACTACTGTATCTTCTTCTGCAAATAATTCTACTAATTCAAAAACTAGTGATTCTTCTTTTAAAAATAATTCTAAGGCAACAATCCAATCATCAGCTAATTTAAATCCAGATAAATTACGTGCTGTTAGTAGTAACAAAAAGAATAAACAACAAATTGGTTCTTCAACTATTAATCCAAATTTGAAAATTAAAAGGCAAACAATTACTACTTCTACTTCTTCTACTCCTGCATACCCCGGTAATGCATCTATTTCAATTCGTCAAACTTTCTTGAAATGGTGTAAGGGTCAAATGAAATTAAACCCAAATGTTAGTGCATCTAGTGTTTTAGAAGTTCTTTTCAGTTTACCAGCAGGTACAGAATCTAAAGAAATTATCGCTGATACTATTTATTCTAATAGTAGTATTATGGATGGTAGAAGATTTGCTACAGAATTTATTAAAAGAAGAATTGAATGTGAAAAACAAGTTCAAGATCCATTAAGTTGGTCCGAAGTTTTAGCTTTACCAGAAGGTAATGATGATGATTGGGAATTCCAAGTTGTTAAAAAGAAAGGTAAGAGATATTGATTGATTAATATCTGTTATTGTCTTCTCTTATGTATTATTTAACTATTTATTATATTATTTATATTTTTTTTTATATATTTTGCATCTTTATTTAAATGATTATTATTAGTATTATTATTATGATATGTTTTGATTATTAGTTTAATTTACAACATACAGAGAGTAAATATCAATTATATAATATGCATATGTACTTCGTAGGGAGCCCTTATTATTTATATTTATTTTATGTTTTATTATCAATTACTTATTCGATTAAACGACCTTCGTTATCTAATTTTAAATCCCATTCTTCAATAGCAACTTCTCTTCTTTTTGCAATTGAATTATAACGTCTAGCTAATGCTTGATTGAAACAAATTTCTTTAGCTACAACGACAAACATTTGTGACCAACCTGGTTGCAATGCTTCAGCTTCTTGAATAGTTTCTTTAAATTCTAATTCAATCAATTTAACTTCATTTTGATATCTTTGCCAATAGTTTTCACCAACAGAACCTGTTTTATAATTAATTTCAACTTGTGGTGCTAATTCTTTTAATTTAAAAGAACGTCTAATAGCTTCAGCACCTCTGTTTAATAAAGCTGCTTTTAATACTTTTTCATGAATTTTGTTAGCTTTACCACCTTCTTTGATAGTCTCAAGTGCTTCTTCTTGCATAGATTTCAATTCAAGGTATAAATCTCTAGCTTCATGTTCATCAAAAATAGATTTCAATTGTGTTAATTTCTTAATTTGTCTTTTTCTGTATTGTGAACCAAATACCACTAAAGATATAATTAAAATCGCACAATAAATCAATGGTGTATAGACAGAGACGGATTTAACAATATTTTCACCAGCAGCTTCAGCTCCTTCAAAACCTGAACCTTCCGTGTGATTGTATCCAGTATGGTTGAAACCTGAATCAGCTTGTTGTTCCTGGAATGTGCTATTATTATTCTCGTAAGATGACATATTTTCTTATTTTTTTTTATCACAAAGAGAAAGAATGGAAAGAGAATTCACCAGATGTTTAGACTTGCTTCAACTTGATCAATTGGGCCTCTTTAAACAATATCTATTTAATAATCTTTTTATTTTTAAAAAATACGTGCATTTTTAAATTTTAGCTGAATTTTTCAAAGAAGCTTTACTAAGTGATTTCGTGTTCGCTGTGAAAAGTAGTCATTATTAAAGAAAACAAGGTATTATAGTATGCAATTATACTGTTTAATATATCAATTTATTCAGAATTATCACTTTATTTGGAATTATTTAATCATTTTTAACACTTTATTAACAATATTTTGAATTATTTATGATTTTATTAAAATTTAGTATTTATTGATAGCGCCGTTTACGTGCAAGATGATTTTTTATTTTTTTTATTTGAAAAATTTTTCCGCTGGAAGCATCGAGAAATTTCATGCAAACTCATCGCCAAAGAAATAATAGTTTTGCAATATTATTCAGCAATTAGCTAGTTAATATATATGAAAGATGGAGTTTCAAGTTTGTAGTCTTGAAATTGTGTTTATTGTTTAAAGCTTGAAAAATATAAAAACTCTTTTATTTGGTTATTAGTCTTTTTATTTATTCTTATTTGAAGTCTTAAGAGAAGATCATACAACAAGTTAAAAAAAAAATGAGTACTCCATTTGGTTTAGATTTTGGTAACAACAACACCGTTTTGGCTGTTGCAAGAAACAGAGGTATCGACGTTGTCGTCAATGAAGTCTCTAACCGTGCCACCCCATCCATGGTTGGTTTCGGTATGAAGAACAGATACTTAGGTGAAACTGCTAAGAACAAGCAAACTTCTAACATTAAGAACACTGTTGAAAACTTAAAGAGAGTTGTTGGTTTAGATTACTCTAACCCAGATTTCGAAACTGAATCCAAGTTTTTCACTTCCAAATTAGTCAAGTTAGAAAATGGTAAGGTTGGTGCTCAAGTCAGATTCGCTGGTGAACAACAAACTTTCTCCGCTTTACAATTATCTGCTATGTTCATTGACAAGGTTAAGCAAACCGTCATTGAAGAAACTAAATCTAACTTAACTGATGTCTGTTTAGCTGTCCCAGCTTGGTTCTCTGAAGAAGAACGTTACGCTGTTGGTGATGCCGCTAAGATTGCCGGTTTAAACCCAGTCAGAATTGTTAACGATGTCACTGCTGCTGCTGTCTCTTACGGTATCTTCAAGTCTGATTTCCCAGAAGGTGATGAAAAGCCAAGAATTGTCGCTTTCGTCGACATTGGTCACTCTTCTTATACCTGTTCTATCGTTGCCTTCAAGAAGGGTGAAGCTAAGGTCTTATCCACTGCTTACGACAAACACTTTGGTGGTAGAGACTTCGACCGTGCCATCACTGAACATTTCGCCGATGAATTCAAGGGCAAGTACAAGATTGACATCAGAGAAAATCCAAAGGCTTACAGCAGAGTCTTAACTGCTTCTGAAAAATTAAAGAAGGTCTTATCTGCTAACACCGCTGCTCCATTCAACTTAGAATCTGTTATGAACGATGTTGATGTCTCCTCTCAATTAACCAGAGAAGAATTAGAAGAATTAGTCGCTCCATTATTAAAGCGTGTTACTGAACCAGTTACCAAGGCTTTAGCTTTAGCTAAATTAACTCCAGAAGATGTTGATTTCGTCGAATTAATTGGTGGTTGTACCCGTATCCCAACTTTAAAGAACTCTATCTCTGAAGCTTTCGGTAAACCATTATCTACCACTTTAAACCAAGATGAAGCTATTGCTAAGGGTGCTGCTTTCATTTGTGCTATCCACTCCCCAACTTTAAGAGTTAGACCATTCAAATTCGAAGACTATCACCCATACTCTGTCTCTTACTCTTGGGACAAACAAGCCGAAGATGAAGATTCTATGGAAGTCTTCGCTGCTGGCTCTAACTTCCCATCTACTAAGATTATCACTTTACACAGAACTGGTGACTTCAAGATGAGTGCTGAATACACCACCCCATCTGCTTTACCAAAGGGTACCAATGCCAAGATTGCTTCTTGGAACATTTCTGGTGTTCAATTACCAGAAGGCCAAACCTCCGTTCCAGTTAAGATAAAATTAAGAGCTGACCCATCCGGTTTACATATCATCGAAGAAGCTTACTCTGTTGAAGATGTCATTGTTAAGGAAGAAATTCCTTTACCAGAAGACGCTCCAGAAGATGCTGAACCAGAGTATAAGGAAGTTACCAAGACTGTTAAGAAGGATACTTTAATCATTGAAGCTAACACTTTCGGTTTAACTGATGCTGAATTAAACGTTTTGATCGAAAAGGAAAACGATATGGTTGCTCAAGATAAATTAGTCGCTGAAACTGAAGACAGAAAGAACGCCTTAGAAGAATACATTTACTCTTTACGTTCTAAGTTAGAAGAAGAATACTCTCCATTCGCCTCTGAATCTGAAAAGACTAAATTACAAGGTATGTTATCCAAGGCTGAAGACTGGTTATACGATGAAGGTGATGACTCTACCAAGGCCAAGTACATTGCTAAGTATGAAGAATTAGCTATGTTAGGTAACATGATCAGAGGTAGATACTTACAAGCCCAAGAAGAAAAGAAACAAGCTTTGAAGGCTAAGGATGAAGCTGCTAAGATGGCTGCCTTCCACGAAAAATTAGCTGCTCAAAAGGCTGCTAACGATTCTGAAGAAAAATCTGCTTAATTATTTTAAAATATTTTTCTTTTAATTTAATAAAATGATAATTCTTCTTTGTTCACTCTCAAAATTTTATATGATAATCAAGTATAATAATATTTTTTTCAAATTATTTAACTTGATCTGATAAACTGTAAATTACCTTATTATCAATTCTAACTATTTATTAATTCTTATATAAATCATATTATTTATGTATTATGAATTGATTCTTTTTCTATATAAAGCAAATATAAATATAAAAAACCTACGAATATAAAATGATATAAAAATTTTAATTAATCATTTACAGTTATTTATTAGATTATTAGAATATTAACAATATATAGCAATTATTATACGATTTACACTGAATATACTATTTTTTGTGTTTTTCAATTTTATAAATACGTCTCTTCCAATTTCTACAACGTGTAAAACATTGTTGAGAATCATGAAGACCTATTTCTATCCATTCTGAATCATTATAAATCCAATCTGACTTATGCCAGGAATCATCCAACCAGAGCCAACCTAAATCTTTTAAATCAGATATAGTATTTTCTATTTCTAACGGCGATATTGTCGAATATGTTCTATTACCCAGAAGCATTGTATGATTCGTCTTTTCATAAATATATAATTCCTTTGACCATATACTTTTATTTTCGTTCACTGCTTTTCTCTCATTTTCTTCAATAGTGACATCCATTACTACTATTAATGCATTTAATACATTGCAGTTAAGATTCAACTTCATTTCTTCGAATTTTTCTCTTGGATACAATTTTTGTAAGAGTAATGTTTGTTCTTCAACATCAACATTCTGCAACGAAATAGGAAACGGTAAACATGTTGCTAATTTAAGATTTTTAGAATATGATACAATATTATTCAATTTTTTAACTTTTGGCCATCTTCGTATATACCTTGTGGGGTTAACAGAGTAGTAAATTATATAATAAATAACTCTGATTAAATATAACCGCCAGAAAATTTTGAATGTAGTTTGCATCCATGGAGAATGATATAGAAGGAAAAAGCCAATACTATAGCGTAGATATGTTTTTAGGGTTAATGTATCAAAAATGAAAATTTGTAATGGGATTAGTGCAACAAACAGTAAAAATAATTTAAATAAATTGATACTTTCATACCCTCTTAAAGTCTCTAATTTTAGGACCTCAATCTTGCTAATTATTGATTTTAATGATGTTAGAATATCCTCAGTAGTAGGTGGATCAGAATCCCTTAGATCAACATAGATACTCTGGATATAATAACCTAATGAGAAACTCAAAAATGTAAAACTGACAACTGAAACCCAAAATTTCAGGTACTCTGTATTATTACATCCCAGATCATTAATATTACCTGTAACTCCATCTAATGGCATCATACACAGTTGAATGCACACAAAATATATGAAAGTTAGTGACAAATCTTGTGACAGCCACATTAGGTTATCGAGGGTGGCATTGATAATGATTAACAAAGGGTAAAGCTTACCCAGCGTAACATAAATAATAGGATCCGTTATAGGCTCACTATACACTGTTTTGAACTCCAAATGAGCCTGTATCTCATTGTGTGAACCCATTATTGCTTGTAGAATTTGTAGTTCTATTTATCTATAATTCTTTAATCTGGGGTCCTTAATTTTGTTGATGCTCATCTCTCTGCGAGGTGCCTTAAATATTAGATATTGCCCATATTTAAAGATAAAATAGAAGGTTTTTGTCACAATAGTCTGTAATTATTTAATATTAAATGTTTTGATATCTATTATTTCATTGGATATTTGTAGAGTACTCTGTATATTTCTTTCCAAGGCCTAGCAATAAAAAATGGATGTGACATTATTAATCAATAGATGGAAGAATGAAATAATATCATTTCAGTCTAATTTCTGCTGAGATCTGCTTATTAAATATTCTAGTTCATCGAGTTCACGCTTATATTTTGGTACTTTTTCAATTTTATCCAAATATTTAGTCGCAGTGTCAATGCATGCTTGGTATTCTCTTTTATAGTAAAATCTTTGAGGAAAGGCTAATAGCCTCAATCTGGATTGCTTGTTAGTCAAATCTGATTGCCCAAGTAGGGTATCAAAAGTCTCAATAGATTCTAAATATCCCGGTTCAATTACGATAGGGCCTCCTTCTGTAACAAAGTACTCATGAAGCTGTTTCTCATACTCTTCTTGAGATTGTCCCTTTCTCACACGAGCTTTACCGGTAGCACGACGTACAAGTACTTCCCCAGTTATAGAATCAGTTGAAACAGGCTTTGTAATGGATTGATTCTTAGATCCATTAAGCTTAGTGAAATTTGTTTGCTCTAGTGGTGAAATTGCATTTTTAGCTTCTGGAATACCCATCTTGTTCTATCAATCTAGTGAGAATAACTATTATATATACACACAAACGCAATTATATTCGAATAGACTTATATACGTAATAATATAGTGTATTCTTATTAAAACCTTTCTTTTCAATATTTGCGATGAGCTGCTTATTTTTCTATTCAGATAGCCGTTGTCTGTAATAATAAGAGATGATATTTAAAAATAGCAGAAACAAAGTAGAAATATTAGTTAATTGATTATATAAAGTGTATATATAGTATATTTATGATATGAGGAAAGAGTAACTGGCTTCCTTATCTTTTTATCTTATAGAAGCTCTGCTCTCCAGAAATCATAGTTTATAAATAATTATTATAATTGGGAAAAAAATAATGGTATGATGGCCAAAATATACGTCCTTCAATGCAAATTGGTATATCATTAAAGTTTGGGGTTAAATGCAAAATTATGGTTGGAAAATTAGAATGGTAGATATATATATCAATGTGGGATAACTTTTATAATGAAATGTTAACCTCGTCTTAGTTTTTTAGTGTCCGTTTTATCATATGTGCTGTCATCATGCTCTTCATCATCATCGTTCATCATATAACGCTTTCTTGAATTTGTGCTCCTTTCAAAATACAGTTCAGGTTGGTTATCACATGCAATTAGGTCTTGATCTTTATGAGAATCGTTTAATACACATATATTTGGGTCAAAACTACTAGAAATCGAAGGTTCATTAACTCGTAGTCTTTTGTAAAACTCTTTAATTCTAGAGTAATCACCTTGTTGTAACGTACCTAATAATTCAGGAAAATGAACTTTAAAAGTCTTACACATCACTCTATTCCAGATATAGCACATCTGAGACCACCCTTTGATGGCATTATTATCACTATTATTAGCCGAACAATCCTGAAGGGGAGCATAAATACTTTGCCAGATGTACTTTAAGAACCCCACAAATCCATGACTCTTTAATATTGGTGATAAGTGTTGGATAGAAACAGGTTTGTTAATGGGAAATATAGGATTTGCTGTCAAGCATCTCAACACCAAATTATACTCATTAGGATTAGCATTAGACACGTTATTGTAATTGATAAAAAGTACAAAGTATAATTCTAACTTTGTAGCTGGATGTATAAAAAGAATATGCCAAATATAAAAATTAGAGTCTTGTGGTTTAACATAAAATAATTTCTTAAAATCAGGTTCATTAGGAGCATTCTTCATTAGAGTTTTCCACTCTCTTAGAAGTCGTCTTGGTCCGGCTGAACTCATACTTTCTCTCTGTTTTGGATCGCAAAATTGGATATATGCTTATTAGATAACAAATTACACTGCTCGAGGTCACCTCTACTCTATCTCTCACCTCAAATAGCTACACTTGCACTGAGTGTTTTCAAAATGCTTTGATTTCTTTCTACGTTATTCTAGTTTTTTCACTATACGCAATGAGCTTATTATTTATACAGCAAGAGGTAGCGGAACTCCAGAAGGAAACCACGTGAAACTCATCAATTGTAAAAATGATTATTAAAAGAAGGCTGTATATTAACATATTCATATAATATCATTGGTTTCATTCTAATATACTATAGTAAAATGGTTAATGAACTTATTTGATTTAAATTCCTACCTTTCTTTTTGGTGCTTTGGTGTCTATTATCTTCTGTCGTTATTCCAGGCTTTCAAACAAACAAAAAATACTGTATATTCAATAAGAAAAGGATATTTGAGTCATTGGCTTTAATAACATATATTACATTAACGAAGCTAAGTATTTTAGTTTTGAATAGCTTTAAAGATTGTAGCAAATACAATTTTTTAGGATTCAAGTGCTATGCTACTCAATACACAATTAGTCAATGCTTCCCTAAGAAGATTAGGAAAGGGAGCAGCAACAAGGTATGTGGCTCCAAAAATTGTTCATTTAAACATTAGGTCCTTTAATATACAACGTTTATCAATAAGTCAATATTCTACTAGGAAATATCATCTATTTTCAATAGGAAAGTCCCATAATTATTCGTATTCTAAGCACAATCATGAAAACAATAAACATGATTATTTTGCATCATATTTTTCATATTCTTTTACTATTATTCCTGCAATAGGATTAACAGCGTATTTTAATAATATTCAGACTATTAATAATGATACCTTACCAATACATCCCAATGGTGATACTTTTGAGCAAGGCTTATTTCTCTCATCCCAGAAACAATTCAAAGATAAGGTAAAACGAGAGAGAGAAGAAATTGTAAGTCGTCACAAATCAAAATTAATCAGATATATTATTCGTCTATGTTTCAAAATTCATGACAATCTTATAGAGCCTATAGCGATTGTTTTAAGATTTTTTGAGTTATCTACTTTATTTCTACCAATTTTATTAACATACCCTATGAACTGGATTGGTGGTAAAGTCACAATTCATGGTACAAGGGAAACGAAGGGTGCATTACTTTGGTTTAGATTGGTTCGTAAGATTTTGGAAATTTGTGGACCAAATTTTATTAAATTAGGTCAATGGGCAGCATCAAGAACTGATATATTATCACCTGCATTCTGTGATGAATTATCTAAACTACATAGTAAATCCAAAGGTCATTCTTTGATATTTTCTAAGGAGCAATTGTGTAAGGCATTTGATGAAGAGAATTTTGATGTTATATTTGAGGAATTTAATGAAAAGCCAAGCGGTGTAGGTGCCATTGCTCAGGTCTATATTGGAAAATTATCAAAGGATTTTTTAAAGAAGAAACAAGAAACCATGCATTTCTCTGAACAAACAAAAGAGTTTTTCCGTAATGATAATTTGATTGCTATTAAAATTTTGCATCCAAATGTGAGAAATCAAATTCGTAGAGATTTACAAATAATGAACTTTTTTGCTAATGTAATAAATTCTATACCTACAATGGAATGGTTATCCCTACCTGATGAAGTAGAACAATTTTCATTTTTTATGAATTTACAACTTGATCTAAGAATCGAGAGCATGAATTTATTGAAATTTAAGGAAAATTTTAAAATATCGTTAGATGTTAAATTCCCTCAGACATTCCTTGAAATAACTAATCCAGATGTTCTATTTGAAGAATATATTAATGCGTTCAAAATGGAAGATTTCTTAAAGATTAAAAATAAAATGAATGAAGCAGAGTTAAGTCAACGGATAAGTACACCTTTTGTCAATGCTTTCTTAGAAATGATGATAACTCATGATTTTGTTCATGCTGACTTACACCCGGGGAATGTTATGATCTATTTTGTTAAACTAAATAGACAAGGTACTAAGTGTATGTCCAGCAAAGAAGAATCTATTAAAATAATAGAAAAGCTTAATGAATTGTATCCATTAGATGCTCAAGGCAATATTGAGGATGATCGAATGACTGTATTCGTAGAAAAGTTAAAAGATATAATGTCTGTATACACACCTCAAATATGTTTCATTGACACTGGTTTGGTTAATGAATTGAATGAAAAGAACAGGACTAACTTTATGGCCTTATTCAATGCATTAGTAAGATTTGATGGTTACCAGGCTGGTGAGTTAATGATTGAAAGATCCAGGACCCCTGAAACAGCAATTGATAAGGAAGTATTTGCATTTAAAGTTGAAAAACTGGTCGATAAAGTAAAGAAACAAACATTTACTTTAGGGACTGTTTCGATTGGTGATTTATTACAACAGATGCTTAACATGGTCAGACAACACCATGTTAAGATGGAAGGTGATTTCGTCTCAATTGTTGTAGCAATTCTTCTTTTGGAAGGTATTGGAAGGCAATTGGACCCCAACATGGATCTATTTACAAGTTCATTACCAATTTTAAGAGAATATGGACTACATAAAGATAGCAAGAAACTATGGGGATCGGATACAAGCAGATTATCGATGTTGAAGATTTGGATAGGTTTAGAGTTACGTGCACTCTTAAAGCTTTCTACGGTTCAACTGCGATATCTAGTTGATACGGATCAACTATGTCCTAATTTTTAATCCGAACATATTGCAATTGAGAAATGGGTCGCTGTACAATTTAATTAATCAAGAATTTTACCCATTATATGTATGACTATTATACAAATCAGTTAATAATGAATATTTCATAAATAATAATATAAAAATTGAATATTTCAAAAATTAACAACTTTAATTTAACATTTAAAGGGTCCAATGATTATATAATCTTCAATAAGATCAACTCCGAATCATCACGTGAAATTCATCCCCTTCGAAGAGAAGAAAAAAAAAGATATTGATCAGAAAGTCGATGCACTTGATCTACATTTTACGGCCAATTTTGTGGGTTTGACCATATATATTCAAGGATTGAGTGTTTTATCTAATATTTTAAAACAATCAAGAGATTTTCTCGTTGTAAAATTATAGGTAGGGAGGTGTTTATTCCCTTATTACTCAAATACGAATATTAGTAAATAATTATATTAAAAGATGAAATTTGGAAAATTATTCGATTGTTATCAGATTCCTGAATGGCATGACCATTATTTAAATTATAGAGATTGTAAAAAGTTGATTAAAGAAATTAACATTGTTCAAAGTAATTTATTTGAAGAAAAGTATAAGATCTCCGATGACAGTAGTAAATCACTACCACCTATTAAAAGAAGAGATTCACGTATTGATATCGAAGATTGTTTCTTAGGTAATAATAATGTATCCCATAGGATAGGAATGTTTGTAACTGAATTAGAAAAAGAATCGAGAGATATTAATACGTTCTTTATATCTCAATTTGAGAATTACAATTCTCGTCTGGCAAAATTATTTCAATCTTCTCAATTCAATGATATTTTACCATTAATATCCTCTTCCAGCTTGAATATTAAGATTGCTAAGGTTGCTGAATTAACTGGAAATCAAGGCATTTATGAAGAAACATTCGAAACTGCTGGCAACACAGATATTCCTAGTTTAATCGATTATGATGTAAATAATAAATCAGATCAATTCTCGTTAGATACAGGTGATACACAAATTTCTGCTATGCTTCTGCAGAATAATTTGGAGTTACTGGACGAAATTGATGAGGTGTTGAATTTTCTGTTCGATCTAAGAATTAATTATAGAAATTTAAAGTTATTTGGAGATATGAATGTTCGTGCATTATATAAAATCGTCAAAAAGTTTAAAAAGAAAACAGGTGCAAAATTTCAAACTCTAGCTGAAATTGATGACTATCTTTTAAATACTTCACCCTTAGTTTCAATTTTAGATTGCATTAATTCGATCGCTCATGAATTTAAGTCAATAGTTTCAACTATACCCTCTGCGCCAACCAATTATGATATTTTAACGATTGGCGACCAATATATTATGTCCCATAATAAATTATTAGGTACAGTACATGGTCATAAAACCTTACAGGAAATTACTGCAGATACAAGAACTGTATATGAATTGATAGAACGAGATGAAGAGACTTTAACTTTTATTCATTTATTGCAAATATTTGGAGATCCAGATTATATTCCAGTTAGAGCTCAAATAAATTTACTAAATTTAGCTGCTTTTGCTAAATCATTTTCATGTATAGAGAGGGTATTTCAAGATTTCCCACACATATGGAACCAAAGTAAATTAAATTCAAGAAATTTTTTCCATTATCATGTTTTAACTACTGCAAAAATTATTGAAAATATTGAAGGTAAAAATTTTATCACTGATAAATCATCAGAAATAAAATCTAATGATACCTTAGTGGAAAAAGGTTCACCATCTCTGGATTTAGATGAACTAACTATTGGTCTAAATTATATTTTATCTCATATGCCAATGGAGCACAGAAACTGTTTAATCCAAAGAGATATTTATAAAAGAACTCCATTGCATTATGCGGCTCGTTTAGGTTTAGGTAAAACCGTAGAAATTTTAATAGCCTATATGAAAGACTGGGGTTTATGGGATTCCAATGTATCGATTCTCAATGATGATACTTGGGGTGATTATGAAAATATGACACCTTTACATTTAGCAATTTCAAATAGACACTTATCAACCGTGAAACTTTTATTGAAGCATGTTATCTTTGATGGTATATGTTCTAACATTCTTCTTCTTACAATAAGACTTGGGTTCGCAGATGTTTTAGAAACATTACTAAGTGAAAAAGGGTTCGATATTAATTACCAAAGCAAAGAAACTGGACAATCTGCTCTATATACTGCTTGTAAGCTTAATATGCAGAAGTCAGTAGAGATTTTGTTGGAACAAGGTGCTGATACTGAAATTTCAGAAAATAGTTTTAAATGGACTCCAATGTTTATTTCAGTAATTGAAGGTTATGAAAATATTATAAAAATTCTACTGAAACATAAAGCACTATATGATATATCTGATTGCAATGGATGGACACCAATGGAGCATGCTGCATTGCGTGGATATATGAAGATAGCTGATTTAATAAGAATAAAAAATAATTCAAATATCACGAATCCAAAAGTTAATGAATCTGATCATTTAGCAATTAATAAGATTGCTTCTAGTGAAGAACTGGATGATAAAACCGATGAATTAACTTTGAAAGAACAAAATAAAAAATCGATAACAAAATTTATCTCACATAAAGCCTTAGATATTAAAGCCCCAAAATGCGATATTATGGAATCAGTAACATCCATTGGTGAAAAAAGATTAGATGAACATGTTAATGAAATAATCATTACTCTGGGAAGTCCATATATGAATAATACAAAACCAATTATCAAATTTTTTGATACCTCCAGAAAGAAGGCATTATTCGATGATGTTGATATGGATTTAAGCCTAATAATTACTTGCCAAAGTTCATTAAGTGATAAGAAATGTATTATTGATTTACCTTTGGATGATAGTAGCGATTTAATAAAATTTAAGGTTCCAGAAAACAAAAATGGTAATTATCAAATCTTATTTGATTTGGTTCCTGTTTGTAATACTGTTTCAACTGAATCATTAAAATACCATGATAGTATTGCAAATGAGGTTTTACCTTGTATTGGAAGGGGTACTGCTTTACTAAATTCTATTACACAGCAAGTAGGTAAAAATATGCAATCACTAGAGAAGAGTATTACGATTCCAATCACTCGTCCTACCGATTTAGATATTGTTGGTACTGTCACATTTGAATACATGATTATCAAACCTTTTAATGAATCTTACATAAGTTCAGAATTGGAATCTAAATACTGGAAATCATTGGTATCTACAAGAGTTATTGGTCACAGAGGATTGGGTAAAAATGTGGATAACAAACGTTCTTTACAATTAGGTGAAAATACTTTAGAGTCTTTTATTGCAGCAGCTTCATTGGGTGCTTCATATGTTGAATTCGATGTTCAATTGACGAAAGATAATATTCCAGTAGTATACCATGATTTTCTAATTGGTGAAACTGGTGTGGATGTCCCCATGCATGAATTGACATGTGAACAGTTTTTAGAATTAAACAAAGCTAATAAAATTCCTGGAACTGGTTCAAGCAAACCGAGAAGATTATCCCTAGATGGTACAAGCAGTTCATTATCAAGAATTCAAACATGGAATAGTGGTAATGATAAATTTTCCAAGAGTAAATATGAAAAGATATTTGGAATGGATATTATGCAAGAAAGGATGAAATTAACAAAATCGTTTCAAAAATATAACTATAAAGGGAATGCAAGAGGTCATACTATATCTTCATCATTTGTAACATTAAAGGAATTATTTAAAAAAATTCCTAAAAGTGTAGGTTTTAATATTGAAATGAAATATCCTATGCTTGATGAAGCAGAAGATGAAGGTGCTGGTGTAATATTTCATGAGATGAATCACTGGGTTGATACCATATTAAAAGTAATATTTGATGAGATTGATGGTCGTGATATAATATTTTCATCATTTCATCCTGATATTTGTATAATGTTATCATTAAAACAATCTGCTATACCAATCTTATTTCTAACAGAAGGTGGCTCAACCAGAATGGAAGATTTCAGGGCATCTTCATTGCATAATGCTATTAAATTTGCTAAAACATGGAAATTACTTGGTATTGTTAGTGCCGCTGAGCCTATTTTAAAAGCTCCTAGATTAGTACAAATAATCAAAAGCAGTGGACTTGTTTGTGTAACGTATGGGGTTGAGAATAATGATCCCGAAAATGTTGATATAGAGATGGATGCAGGTGTTGATGCTGTTATCGTTGATAATGTTTTGGCAATTAGAAAAGGATTGACAAAAAATCTGATTGAAAAATAAATAAATAAAAAAGTTAAATTTTTTATATATATCTTATCATCAAAATATATAAATAATAAATAGTAATCATGATTTCGTTTAAATAAAGGATTCTATATAATTTTATAAAAATTTTTTTTTTTTATTTCATTCATTAGATTTTCTTTTCAGCGTGTAAGATTTGAGTAGCAGTATCAACGATAGATTTATCTAAAGAGATATATTTGAAATCTAAAATCTTATCAGTTTTACTGAAATCATAGTGATAGATCAAATGATCTTCTGTGAATTTATCTTGAGCACCAGATTTTGGAATCTTACCATTTAATACTTTGAAATTTTTATTTAAGATGTTAATAATACTAATTTCAGAGAAAACACCATTCGATAAGGCTAATCTTTTACCAATAGTATTTTCTCTTTGGAAAGCTAAAATATGAGCTTTAGCAACATCACGAACATCAATGAAGCCACCGACAACAGAGGTAGCTGGTTTATCATCAGCAGTCATATGTAAAGTTTTGTTAACAATATCAGCAGAGAAATTTAAAGTTGGTTTAACATCAGCATCGAAGGCTTGTGGACCGAATACAAAAGCAGGATGAATAGTAGTCAATTCAAAAGAAATGGAACCATTAGCCTTATTTTCCTTATAGAAATCTCTAGCATACTTTTCAGCTCTAGTCTTTGATACGAAATAAGCAGCAGCTGGGTTTGATTTGGCATCATCATCAGATAATGGACACCAATCATCTTCAGTGATAGGGGTCTTTCTATCAGTTTCTGTGATATGAGTATGGATAGCAGCAACAGAAGAAGTCATAACGACTCTCTTGACAGTCTTACCACCGTACTTCTTAATACTAGAGAAGATACCCTTAGTACCACTAATGGCAGGAGTAACAATATCCTTAATGTTGTCCTTTACATCGAATACAACAGGAGAAGCAGTATGTAAGACAATTTCAATATCTTTAGCATGTTTTTCGAAAACATGATCGAAAGCATCAGCATGTAATAAATCTGGTACAATTTCAATGCTTAAGTTTTTGTTGTTGAAAAGTTTCAACATATGGTCGGCCTTAGCTTGAGATCTAACAGTACCGATGACTTTGTAGTCTTGTTCAAGAAGTTGTTTGACAATATGGTTAGCGATGAAACCGTTAGCACCAGAAATTAAAACACTCATTTTTTTAGTTGATATTTTTTTTTTTTGTTCAAAGGGTTGTTGTTATGCACACTGTACTTACTATAGTAGTTAGTATTGGTAATAGACTGGTCTTTTTAGCAGTACAAGAAGAATATATAAAGAGAACAATTATTTCAACAAGAGAGGATAATCGGGGCTCTTATATATGATTTAAAGTGGCAAAATATCCTATTGAATGTGCCTTAATAAGTATGTTTGCTTAATAATGATGAAATTTCAAAGGACGACGGCATTCCGTCCCTAGTTTATTTGGAGAAGTTTAACACCGCTTTTGAAAAATTGTATACATCGTCTCCAATTTGTTGTGCGATTAATACCTGATTCTGGGAGGAAAGTTAGACGTTGTTGACAGTATTTGAGATGGAAGATTAAGTTAGTCGGCCGAGTTGTTTGTTGTCTCTATTTTACATTCTATAAATTCCACTAAAATTGCCTTTGTTTAATTTTTAAAGTTGCTTGGGTGACACATTCGGCCGAGCTTGTATCGGAGCCGCCAAATCATCGATTTCCGCCGCATTTTCAATAAACGACGAATATTCTAGATGCATAAGTTAATGATGAATATGCATAAATTATTGGTAATTCGATGAGGCTGTTGAATATTTGTTTGTGTGTGTTTGAATAATGAATAAAAAAAATAAAAGGGCTTAGATGTTAATGCAACTATTGATATATACGTACATACATATATATATAGATATGTAATTCTCTTTTCTTCTTCTTTTTTTCAATATTAATCTATATCTCCAAGATATATTTAGGATTTGAATATTTTACTTTTTACACTATTAATTTTATAGCAATCTTATTTTCTCTTGTTTTTTAGAGAAGGGTTTCACCTAGTGCACATCTTGCTAATGCACAACCTGTAGATATAGTATCTAATACATGTGAATCATTTAAAGCTAAATCAGGATTACATTCAACTATATCCATGGCCACTAGATTACCATATTCTGCTAATCTTTCAGTAATGAAAAGGCCTTCTCTTAATGTTAAGCCACCTCTAACTGGTGTACCCGTTGCAGGTACATACATAGGATCGATAGCATCTACATCATATGATAATAATATTGGTGATTGTCCAGTTGGATCAATTAATTTTAATGCCATTTCAATTACTGTATTGATACCATATTTATCAATATGATACATTGAAAATGCTTTAATATTATTCTCTTTTAATATTAATTTTTCACCTTCATCAACATCCCGTAGACCAATATATACAATTTTATTCTTTTTAAGTAAATTCTTTCTTTTATTATTCCAATGAAAAGATTTTGGTATTTCATCATTTAAACCCATTAAAAATGATACTGGACATCCATGTAAATTACCAGAATTAGTACTCTTCACAGTATTGATATCAGCATGTGCATCAATCCAAAGTACACCTAAATCTGGATATTTATCCAAAGCAGCAGCAATAGATCCCATTGCGATAGAATGATCACCTCCAAGTGTCAATACAAAATTATTTTCACTCTCTTTATGTATTGATGAGATATCATTATACAAGATATCTGTTGCAATACCTACAGATTCAACATTTTTCAATTGAATAAAATTTGGATCTTTTTTATCTGTATTTTCGACAGCATCTTTAAATACTTGATTATTACTTAATGGATCTTTAACTTGAACATTCCACCCCAAATTAAACAATTCTTCATTCAAATTATTGTTTAATAATGCCAAAGGACCCTTTTCAACACCTTTCTTCGGTTGACCACCAGAAAATGGAGCTAAAACTATCTTTAACCTTTTATCTTTAATAAATTTATAATGTGGATTATTGAGTAGATCCCAATCTACAGAATCTGAATTTGTATTATCTTTACCAAATGTCATTATCCTATTAACAATAATAACACTAATATATTTGTTTGTATTTTAAATGTGTTTTTTATATCACTTTTTACACTCTTCTTGTTGCTTATCAGTAAGATCATCTCACTCGATTTTCGGTGCCTTCTTATAATTTCTAGTAAGCCGCTTTTATTTTAAAGATATCGGATATCATCTAGAAAACGATCTACATTGATAATTACTATTATTAAAAGAGATACCAATTGAAAGAAGTAAAACAGAGATATATTTCTTATAAGAAGTATTGGTAAGGGTTTAACAGTATGATTTGGTATTAATCGGTTTAATAGTTGAAAAAAGAAAAAAAAAAGAGATCAATTTGCTGCTTTTTTTGATCTCTCGAGAAACAATTGTGAACAAGTTTGGTCGACTTTTCTAAAGTTTTATAATGCATATTATTGGTAATAGAGGTATTTATATGATTATTATGCTATTTTTGAGCATTAATTGTTTTATTTGAATGAAAAATTTGGTGATCGATATTTTTTTAATAATTTGCTCCTTTCAGGATTCGAACCTGCTGAAATTCTATTATTATTATTATTAAATAGAGAAGAAAAAATTGGATTTCATAGCAAGAAAAAGTTTCAAAAAAAAAAATATCAATTAGTATTAAGAATATTGATTTTAAGGTGATATTTGTGTAGTTGAAATTGAATTGTAATCAATTAATACCATTTAATATAATTGGCAATTGATTTGAATTCATCTTTGTTGATATTATTATTAATTTTTTTTTCATTCTTTTAGTTTTTCTCTCATATCAAGGATACATACCCTATTTTTATTAAAGCATTACATTCTTACATCATATAATGGATACTAAACAAGATAATAATAATACGGTTAATCCAAGATTAGCGTCTCCTACACGTCCTAATCCTTTCTCAAAGGTTAATTTAGCCATGTCTGGAACTGGTAATAATTCCACAAATATAAATGTGTCAAATAATGATCGTGAACCTAGAAGTTTTAATAATAATAATAATCATGATTTAATTGAAAAAAATCATTTATTAAATAAACTTATTAATGAAAACGATATTAAAATTAATAATTCAAGAGAAAAAATTCAAAATTTATATATTGAATATCAAGAAAAATCATATATACCTGTTGCTGAAAAACCATTCGATACTATTATGAATGATATTAAACAATTTCAAGAATATCAAGATATTGTTAATAATGACCCATTTAGTTCAAGTAATAATAACACTAATAGTAATAATAATAATAATTCATCAAATAATATTCCTCCAACTATACAAGAGAGAAAACCTAGACCAAATATGAGAAATGGTAAAAATGTTGCTACTAATAATGCAGAAGATGATCTTGATCTGGAATTACCACAAAGATCATTCGATAGAACTATGAGTAGTAGAAATCTTTCAAGGGAGAATACTAGCAGTTTCAATTCTATTCCAAATAACAGTAACAACAACAATAATAATAATAATCAACAGGGAACTCCAGCTTCAACAACTTCTGCAGTATATACTAGTTCTAGAATCCATATCACTTCATCAAAGAATGCTGAACAACAACATACAAACTCTGATGTTCAAGAAACTTTGACTGCTCCACCAAGAGCTTTAGATCATAATTTCAATCAAAATTCTGAAACAAAAAATATACAGGAAGAAAACTTTAATAATGCTTCTAATAATACTGAAGCTGTAAATCCAAATAACAATAATAATAATAATAATAATAATAATAATAATAATAATAATAATAATACACTTCCTACTGTTCAAGTACCAAATTTACAAGCTTCGGCACAACAAAATTCAAAATTTATTCAATCCCCTATACAATACCAAGAACCATCAAACGTAAATGTTAGCCAACTTCAAACATCTGCTAATAATTCAGCTATTGTAAATTCACCAAATGTAAATAATAATCAAGCCCAAATACCACAAGCAATGGATCCAAATTCTCCAAACTTTTATGGTGTGTCTCAACAAGATCAACAATCACAACAACTTTCTCCAAACTCACTTGACTTTAATGCACAATCATATGCACCAAATCCTACTAATGAAAATATGACCACAAATAATCATAACCCACGATTATTAAATGCTCAACAACAGATGCAAAATTTTAATATTCCACCAAGTATTATATCGTCTCCACAAGGATCTGGTGCAATTGCTAGTCCAAAAATTCAGCAAAGTATCAATGATAGTATGATATCACCTCAGCCTAGCCATAATGCAAATACATTTACTCAAAAATCAGATATACCATTATTTGTTCCTGTTAATGAAATAGATACTATTCAATTTGTTGTTATGAGTACATTACATTTAGAACATTTTAAAAGTGATCAACCACCAAGTGTTTTATTCAGTGTTGTTGATCGTTCATCAAATAAGGAAATATTTAAATTCTCCAAGAGACCAAAACAAATTTACGCTTTGGCTAAATTTATTCACACCGATATGCCATCTCAAACTTTACCTAAATTACCATCTCAACCAACTTTTGCTTCTTTTTTCCCTCAAAAAATTGTTCATAGATTAAATTTATTAAATGAATATTTTAAAATTTTGTCTAGTTTACCAGTTCTAACACCAAAATCTGCTTTAAAAGTAGCAGAATTTTTAAGTACTGATACCGTTATGTATCCTCTAATGGTTGATGATGCCGAAAGTACAGAAGGTGTAGTCTTAATGAGAAGAAGTAAACCATTAGGTGGTACTACCCCATGGAAATTAAAAGTTGCTGTATTAGATCATGGTGATGACGAATTGAAATTATATGAAGCTGGTGCGAGAACTGATACGATTAAATTAAGTCAATGTACCCTTGAATTGTTACGTCCACATAATGAAGATAAGAATGGTCCAAGAAATGGTATAGTATTAACTGAACCAAAGAAGAATGCTCTATCTGTGCCTTCAAAATTAGTATTATGTACTGAAACACCAAAAGATAGGGAAAGATGGGTAAGAAGTTTAAGTCCATTTGTAGAAAATGAAGTTGTTTTACAAGCAGAACCAATATCGAATGATTCTCAAAGTTCACAACGTCATAATAGTATATCTACAAATTCAAGAAATATGAGTGATTCTCCTTCAAATATAGTCATGGATGAAAAATCTGTGATGAATCAAAATGGAAGTAGTAATGGTACTCCTTCTATGGCAACTGTGCCTGAATTTGATCAAAATCATGATGTAATAAGTCCTGCCAAGAGTATATTTGGTGCATCTTTAAATGATGCTTTGAAATTATCCACTCATAAATTCCAAAATAAATTTATCATTCCAAGTGTTGTATTTAGATGTTTGGAATATTTGTATAATTACAACGGTATAAAAAGTGAAGGTGTATTTATGGCTAATGGATCAAATGCTACTATTAAAACATTAGAAGAAGATTTTGACACTAAATATGATATGAATTTATGTGATCCACAATTAAGAAGTAGTATGAAATTAGATGTAAATTCCGTATGTGCCACACTTAAATTATATTTAAGAAGTTTACCATACGTTATCATTGGTGATTCAATCATATCTACATTAAGTAAGATGGCAAAGACATACGAAAACCAAGAAGAGACTTTGGCTACAGAATTCAAATCTATTTTCCAAAGTAGTATGATCAAAAAACAAGATTATGCATTATCATATGTTGTTTTTGATTTATTGTATAATGTTGTGAGAAATAAGGAATACAATAAGATGAATTTAAATAACGTTTTAAGTGTTTTTGCTCCAACTTTGAGAATACCAGCCCCTGTTCTTCAACCATTAATTGTCGATTTTGCATGTATATTTAGAAGTTCAAAACCAATGGAAGCACGTATGAGAAAAATATTTACTGAATAGATAGAAGATATAATGTTATGAATATTATTTATTTGATTTTAACTAGTATTTTTAATGATAAGTACACATACATATATATATATATATAGAAAATGTATTATGTGCTAAAGACACAAAAATTAATGCTAGTAGTAGTATTTTTTTAAGCATAAGAAAAATATACTAAATAAATAATGAAACTAGGATAACATTTGTTATCACATTTAAATATGTATAGGCGAGTTTTGTATGTTTTTTCTTTTTGTTTTATAGTTGTTTAAACTGTTTTATACTTTCTTTTATTAAGAATGTTTTCAATGAAACCTTCACCTGCTTTATAAGAAGATCTTACCAAAGGACCGGAAGCACAATATAAGAAACCCATATTCATAGCAGTTTGTTTCCATTTATCAAATACTTCTGGTTTAATATATTCCACAACTTTCATATGGCGTCTAGTTGGACGCATGTATTGACCAAAAGTGACAATATCACAATTAATACTACGTAAATCTTTTAAAGTTTGTATAACTTGTTCTTCAGTTTCACCGAAACCTAACATTAAAGAAGATTTCGTTATTAAAGTTGGAACAGTTTCTTTTGCTCTCTTTAATACACTTAAAGATTGTCTATAAGTAGCACGTCTATCTCTTACATGTGGTGTAAGTTCTTCAACAGTTTCTAAATTATGAGCATAAACATCTAAACCAGATTTAGCTAAAATATCAACTTGTGATAAATCACCTCTAAAATCACCAGCTAAAGTTTCAACATGAGTTTTTGGAG
Organism: Yueomyces sinensis; assembly: GCA_030581855.1. Lineage (NCBI taxonomy): Eukaryota > Fungi > Ascomycota > Saccharomycetes > Saccharomycetales > Saccharomycetaceae > Yueomyces > Yueomyces sinensis. Next base: position 106,266 of record JAKTVU010000011.1, read on the forward strand.
ATTTTTCCTTAATTAATCTAACAGTTTCAGCAAGATGATGAGAACCACCATCTGGTAAATCATCACGATCAACAGTAGTTAAAACTACATAACCTAACCCCCATTTTTTAATAGCTTCTGCAGTATTTAAAGGTTCTAAAGGATCAGGTTTATTAGGAGTTCTATTTGTCTTAACAGAGCAGAATCTACAACCACGAGTACAAGTATCACCTAATAACATAATAGTAGCTGTTGCTTTACTTTTATCAGAACCACCCCAACATTCACCAATATTTGGACATTTTGCTTCTTCACAAACAGTTTTAAGTTTCAAATCACGTAAATCAGTTTTAATATTATGAAAATTCTTACCCTTTGGAATAGATACCTTTAACCAAGAAGGTATCTTTTTAGTCTCTTCTTCATTTGAATTTAGACGTGCTTGTGCAATGGGATCCAATGGGATCATAGAATCAGCTTGACCTTTCAAAAAGTCATCAAATGATGGACCTTGACTTAATGATTTCTGTAATTTAACAGTACGAATAGATTTTGAAGACACATGACGAGTGGGAATCACTCTAACAACAAGCCCTGGTCTAAACATATTGAAAGAATTGTAGAATGAATATATGTATATATAAATATTATAGTGTTTCTTTTATTGTGTTTAATCTAAATACGAATCAAGATAACCTTCAATTGCCAGTCAAAATCGTCTTCTTATTTAACTTATTTTTGACTCTAATAGAGATGATTAGTTAATTTTTTTTGTGTTATTCATAATATTGAAACGGGGCCCTCTGATGACTCTTTAAATAACAAAGACATTGAAAAGCAACTGACGTTATAGATATAGATAAAGAGAGAGATATCAAGCAAGAGATAACACTAAGTAAGTTAGAATTAAATAGAAAGTTAAAAATGTTGAGATTTTAAGAATTCTTGTGAAATTTTTAGCTTGTTTTTACGGTTAAAATTGATAGATTTGTGATAAAAATATGAAGATTTGTTAGCTGAAAAATACTTAAAATACAAGATAATATATAGTTTTAAATTAATATATATATATAAATTATATTGGGATATGTATTATCTAGTTAATATGTTTTAAAATATTTCAAATAAAGATCTGTCATTGTGAAGTGTCACTAAATAGCGTATCCTTGAACTCCTTGTTATTTCATCAAATTTGAAGTATTAATAGAATTAGTTTAAAACAAAGACTTTGATTTCTATAATTTTGTTATTAAAATGTATCTTAAACAACAATAGTAACAAGATTCTAATTGTGTAATTAAACAAAAAGAGATTATTTGACCATTTTTTTCAGTATATTTTTCTATCATCCTCCTAGTTTTCTAGCTTTGTGACATCAAACAAGAGATTTAGATGAAAAATAATAAAAAAAGCTTCAAATTTTGAAATATTTCAAATATTCAATAAAATCAATCAATCAACTAAGATAAGATATTAGTATTAACAAGCAAAAATGGGTTGGTTTGGAATTGGAAACAACGATGAAAAGAGAGATGTGAACGATGAATATCAAAGGCCGCCTGGTCCACCTCCAAATGGTCAATATGGTCGTCCACAAGGTCCACCTCCTGGTAACTATCAAAACCAAGATGGTTACAATGATAGCAGAGGCGGTTATGAAAGAAATGACAGACGTTATGATGATAATGAAAATTCTGGATACCAACGTACTGCAGCACCACTACCAAATTCCAATGGTCATGATATGCATTGCCCTACTGGTGTTGACCATGCACACGAAGGTGGTCAATACTCTAGACCAAATGGTGCGCCACCAGCAAATTATGTTCAACCAACTAATATGCAACAAGTCCCACATCATACTCAAAGTATTGATGGTGTTGAAAATGCACAATATCAATACTCTCAATGTACTGGTAAACGCAAAGCATTAATTATTGGTATTAATTATATTAATACTAAGAATCAATTAAATGGTTGTATTAATGATGCTCATAATATTCATGATTTCTTGGTTAGACAACATGGTTATAACCCAGATGATATTGTCATGTTAACAGATGATCAAACAATGATGGCTAAAGTACCAACTAGAGCTAATATGTTAAGAGCAATGGGATGGTTAGTTAAGAATGCTCAACCAAATGATTCTTTATTTTTCCATTATTCAGGTCATGGTGGTCAAGTTGAGGATAAAGATGGTGATGAAGAAGATGGATTAGATGATGTTATCTATCCAATTGATTTTGAAAGTCAAGGTCCAATTATCGATGATGAAATGCATGATATCATGGTTAAACCATTAGCTAAAGGTGTCAGATTAACAGCTTTATTCGATTCTTGTCATTCTGGTACTGTTCTTGATTTAGCATACACTTACTCCACTAAAGGTGTTATCAAGGAACCATCTATCTGGAAAGATGTTGGTGCCACCGGTTTACAAGCTGCTATGGCATATGCCTCAGGTAATAGACAAATGTTACTTACATCATTAGGTTCAATGGTTACTACTGTTAAGAATGGTATGGGTAACAATGTCGATAGAGAGAAGGTCAGAGAGATTAAATTCTCTCCAGCTGATATTATCATGTTATCAGGTTCTAAAGATAATCAAACCTCAGCTGATTCTAAAGTTAATGGGTTAGCTACAGGTGCTATGTCATATGCATTTGTTAAAGTTATGACTACACAACCACAACAATCTTATCTATCATTATTACAAAATATGAGATCTGAAATGGCTACTAAATATACTCAAAAGCCACAATTAAGTGCATCTCATCCAATTGATGTTAATTTACAATTTTTGATTTAAACATACATAAATGTGTGTGTGTTTTTTATTATGATAAAGAATTATATAAAAAATAAAAGAACAAAGGATAAATACCAAGAGACTTATTATCTATCTATATATATATATTATTATTATGTCAAATGTTTATATATATAACTGAATAATCGTTATTATTATCTTATTTTTTGGGGTAGTTTTAAACAACTCAATACTATACAATCTAATTATTAAAATGGTACTTCCATTAACTGATAAATATTCCAATATTCACTTGAATATTGTTTTAATATTGGTTTGTGTCATTACTTTGGTGTTATTGTCATCACATGATAATTTTGATAGCGCCTTTTTCGTGGTGATTTCGGGCCTTTTTTAAAAAAAATCGAATTTTGCTCGTTTAACGAATAAAAATTGAAACTTTTCATCAAATATTTAAAGGTCAGAAAGAAATTGTAAGATATAAATATTAAAATGGTTCTAAATTTGTCTGTTTGATGGATGCATTGATATCTTGATCTTGTTGATTTAAAGTTAGTTGTTCGAAAAGTGCCACGAATTCTGGTCTGTTTGCTGGTCTTTTATCGTTGTCTTTCTATCAATCGTATAAGAAAAAGAATACAATAATTAGTTTAATAAGTACTTCAGTGATATCAATGACAACTGCATATGAGAATTTAGTAAAGAATTTAAATAAAAGTCAAATATTACAGGTTTTCCCAGATGTTATTCCGTTAGAAAGCAGGCCTAATACTGCATCTTCTAGTGATGGGCTTCATTCTGGTGCTGATGATAAAGATGTATTTAAGAATGCCGATGAGGAACAGATTAAATTGATGAATGAAAATTGTATAGTATTGGACTTCAATGATGAATCTATTGGTTCTGCCACTAAGAAATCTTGTCATTTGTCTAAGAATATAGAGAAAGGTTTGTTACATAGAGCATTTTCTGTATTTTTATTTAATTATGAAGGTAAGTTGTTATTACAACAAAGATCAGATGATAAGATTACATTCCCAGATCTTTGGACAAACACTTGTTGTTCTCATCCGTTATGTGTTAATGATGAATTAGGTGATAAAACTCTCGAATCTAAAATTAAAGGTACTATTACTGCTAGTAAAAGAAAATTAGATCATGAATTAGGTATTAATGCTGATCAATTGATGCAATTAGGTGAGTTCCATTTCTTGAATAGAATCCATTATATGGCTAATAGTAATGATAATTGGGGTGAACATGAAATTGATTATATATTGTTTTATAAACAGACAAAACAAGGTAATTTAATAATAAATCCAAGTGAAAATGAAGTTAAAGATGTTAGATGGGTTGATGCAAATGAATTGCAAAAAATGTTTAATGATACTGAAAATTATTCTTTTACACCATGGTTTAAGATTATTTGTAAAAATTATTTATTTAATTGGTGGAATGAATTAGATAGTTTAGATAAAATTGAAAATGATAAAAATATTTATCGGATGTTATAATGATAATTCAATCCAACAAAAGAAGAGAAGATCTATATATATATATATTTATATTTATAAAATTTATTAATTAATGAATGAATAAAAAACTATTTACAAAGTGCGTTTTTTCTAACGATTTTATTTTAATATTTCATTGATTAATATGCCAGTAGCTACACTAACATTCAATGAATTTACCAAATTATTGTCAGTTTTAGTATCAGTATAAGGATCTATCTTGACAATAATATCACTACGATCTTGAATGTTTTTTCTAATACCTTTACCTTCATTACCTACAACTAATATAACACCATTATAATTACAAATACCATTAATATCACTGGCATTTTGAATTTTTTTACTTTTATGATTTAGTGAACTACTTACAAACAACCAATTATTGACATCTGATTCATCCTGTTTTGTTCTATTCATAAAATCTAATGGTTTATCAATAGTAAAAATTGGTATCGTTTCAATACCACCACAACTAACTTTACTAACAATTGGTGTTAAACCACAACTATTATTACGTGAAATACAGATAAAATCAGCACCAAGGAATACACTTGATCTTATAATTGCACCCATATTATAAGGATCCATAATTTGATCTAAATAAATACCTAATGGAAATTTCTTACCTTTATTATTAAAATTAATCTTAATTTGTTCAAAATTATTAATATTTAATCTTTGAGTTGCTAAAAAATAACCATCTTCTGAATTTATATCTAATAATTGTGATAATTCAAGTGGTTTGATTGGTTTTGTCTCTAATACAATATTATTATGAACAGCATTGTGAGTTAATAAATTCAATTTATGTTTATCAACTTGTAAAATGCTAATATTCTTCTCTTTAGCTTTAATTGAAATATTTTTATCCAAATTACCATGATATAACAACCTTGTTGAAAAACTTCTCTTATCATTAGATAATGCAGCTAAGATACTATTAGTACCATAAATATATTCTATTAAAGGGTTTTGACTGATACTTTGGTTAATTCTATAAGTTTTATTGATGCTATTTCGTGTGTTATTATTATTATACTTAATTGATGTAGGTTTTTCTCTTCTTTTCTGTTGTTTATGAATATGGGCATATTTCTTTCTAAACCAAGTATCTTTATCTTGATGATCCCTTTCCCATGCTTTCAATGGTCTCTTTGGCATAAATTTATCAAATGATGATGAATTTGTAGAATAAAAATTGCATTGTTTTATATTGAAAAGTATTGAATTGCTATTACGAAGCAATCGAAGCATTAGGTAACAATAATTGGCTTGAATATATGGATATTTGTTTGTTTCTATTTGAAGTTTCACGAAACATCAAAATTTCAATATTTAATGAAAATTTTCAATCAATTAATAAATCTTTAAATCTATTGCTTTTTTTAAAAAAAAAAAAAATATATATATATATATACAAGATATTATGAATTTGTGTTAATTATTTACAGTTAAATATTGGAATATTTTATATAAGTTTTTATTATTATTTAATTCTTTTCATTGCATCAACTAATTCTTCTAACATTTTAGTTTTAATCTCTTGTGAAATGACAGTATTTTGTGACGTGTTATTATTATTATTATTAAAAGATTTATTAAAGAACCTATTGTTATCTCTATTGTTATTATTATAAGAGTGTCTATTGTTCCAACCACCTAGCATTTTAGTCGACAACAATATTTTACCATTTTTCTCCATTCTAAAATTTTTAATTTCAAATGGTAAAATATTATCTCTTAAGAAATCACCTTGGAAATATTCAAATCTTGATTCAGATGAATTATCAGTTGCTATAAAACCAGCAATTGCTGCTCTTTTATCAGAATTATCAGTATTAATCATTCTGCCGGGTACAATAATCTTTTGATGGTATCCATTTGGTGAATTCTTGATTCTACCCTTTAATGAATACGTTAGACCACCTGTTCCTATAATATTATTATTCTTGAAAGTATTATTCGATTTAATAATATTTTTTTTCTTATTCTTGACATTAGAAGAATTGTTGAAATATTCATTTAAAAATTGATGTGCTTCATTTGATAATTCTGAATATTTAAATATCTTTTTATTGATTAAATTTGGATTATTAATCGATAACCATTTAATAAAAGATGGATTTAATTTTTTCAATAAATTAGTCTTTATATTAACATTCTTTTTATCATTGATGTCATTTATATTCAATTGATTAATAAAATTATTATTGTTACTGTTACTTTCATATACATTAGAGTCAAACAAGGGATTAGTCATTCCTAGGGGATACCTTGGTGAAATATGAAGTTCGTTGAATCTCAATCTACTATATTGTAAACCCCCATTATACTCAAAAATCGTCATATTATGCAAAGAACCAAACTCATTCAGAACAATTGACTTTGGGTTTCTGTTATTCAACCTAGGTAACGATGATTTAATACCCCATTCCTGTAGATTATGTGCAACTGGAGTGGTATTGATAATTTGATGTGTAGGTTTCGTTCTCACCCTTGGAGGCACGATCTTGGAACCATGCTGAGTCTTTGCAAATTGTGCCAGCCTGCTCACTCTGAGTAGTTCTGTCTGTCTATTCATTCCTGAGCTTTTTATCTTCTTGTTAATCTTGAAGATCTAATATAATATTCAATATTTAATTATTCAATATTATTTAAATATCCTTTATATTAAAATCCTCGGATTTAAAGCTCTGCGTCACAAAATAAACACAATCTACTGTCAAAATTCAATTACCAATAGCAATCTTGTAATATATTGTATGAAATAAACTGTGTCATTTATTGATATTGTTTACAACTGATACAAAATAAGAATTAAATTATTTTGCTATTACATTATTATACTACTCTTCTTTTCTTTATTCCAATATACTGTTATTACACTCACCATTTTATTTTTTAACACTATATTACCATATTAAGAGCACATTATATAATACCATTACTACATATTATACTTACAGTATATAAATAATACAATACTAATAAAAAAAAAATATTTTTATAATAAGAATATTACCGTATAGGGATATTTTTTTCATTATTTATATTACTCTCTGTAAAATAAATAATACTCTATATAATAATACTCTATACAATAATAATAATAATAATAATAATAATAATAATAATAATACTCTCTGTATAAAAATAATATTTTGGAAAGTGTCAGTAATTAAAATGTCATTAATTAAAGTGTCACTAATTAAAGTGTCAGTAAATTGTTTTGAAAATTCGTCAAAAATGATTTTTAATTTTTTTTAAATTTCTTTTTTTTTTTTCTCATCGCACAAAAAATTTTCAAAAGATAAAATAATTTTTTTTTATCACCAGAAAAATTAAATAATGAAAAATTGAATGATTAATTAACAAGTTTTTTGTTTTTAAAAAGATAATCAATCTTCGTTTTTAAATATTACGTACATCTTGTTTAATTAAGAACTATAATATAGTAATAATTCATAACCAAACATTATGGCAGAATTAGAAAATGGTATGCAAAATTTAAATATCAATAATAATAATGATAGTAATAATAATACTAAATCAAGTTATGTTCCACCACATGTAAGACGTGGTGGTGATGGTTTTGATAGAAAATTGAATAATCATCATAATAATGATAATAACTTTGGTGGTAATAGTTATTTTAATAATAATAGAAATCGTGGTGGTTATTATAATAATAGAGGTGGTATGAGAGGTGGTTATAATAATAATAATAACAAAAATAGATTCAATAATAATAGAAATAATTATAATAAAAAAAATGGTGCTTGGATTGATGGTAAACATGTACCAGGTGAAAAAAATGAATCTTTAGAAATTCAATTATTTGGTGTTGCTGAAGATCCAACTTTTCAATCTTCTGGTATTAATTTTGATAATTATGATGATATTCCAGTTGAAGCTAGTGGTAAAGATGTACCTGAACCAATTACTGAATTTACTTCACCACCATTAGATGATTTATTAATGGAAAATGTTAAATTAGCTAGATTTACAAAACCAACTCCTGTTCAAAAATATTCTATTCCAATTGTATCAAATGGTAGAGATTTAATGGCTTGTGCACAAACTGGTTCTGGTAAAACTGGTGGTTTCTTATTCCCTGTTTTATCTGAATCTTTTGCTAATGGTCCTTCTCAATTACCTGAAACTGCTAATAGATCTTATATGAAAAAAGCTTATCCAACTGCAGTTATTTTAGCACCAACTAGAGAATTAGCTACACAAATTTTTGAAGAATCAAGAAAATTTACTTATAGATCTTGGGTTAGAACTTGTGTTGTTTATGGTGGTGCTGATATTAGAAATCAAATTAGAGAATTAGAGAAAGGTTGCGCTTTATTAGTTGCTACACCAGGTAGATTAAATGATTTATTAGAACGTGGTAGAATTTCATTAGCTAATGTTAAATATTTAGTATTAGATGAAGCTGATAGAATGTTAGATATGGGTTTTGAACCACAAATTAGACATATTGTTGATGGTTGTGATATGCCACCAGCTGGTGATAGACAAACTTTAATGTTTTCAGCTACTTTCCCAGAAGATATTCAACATTTAGCTCGTGATTTCTTAAGTGATTATATCTTTTTATCTGTTGGTAGAGTTGGTTCTACTTCTGAAAATATTACACAAAGAATTCTTTACGTTGAAGATATGGATAAAAAATCTGCTTTATTAGATTTATTATCTTCTTCAGAAAATGGTTTAACTTTAATCTTTGTTGAAACTAAAAGAATGGCTGATGAATTAACTGATTTCTTAATTATGCAAAATTTTAGAGCTACCGCTATTCATGGTGATCGTACTCAATCTGAACGTGAACGTGCTTTATATGCTTTTAAAAATGGTAGAGCTGATTTATTAGTTGCTACTGCTGTTGCCGCTAGAGGTTTAGATATTCCAAACGTTACTCACGTTATTAATTACGATTTACCAACTGATGTTGATGATTACGTTCATAGAATTGGTAGAACTGGTCGTGCTGGTAATACTGGTGTTGCTACTGCTTTCTTCAATAGAGGTAATAAAAATGTCGCTAAGGGTTTAATTGAATTATTAACTGAAGCTAATCAAGAAGTTCCACCTTATTTAAATGAAGTTGCTAGAGAAGCTGGTAAAGGTGGTAGAGGTGGTGGAAGAAGTGGTTTCAATAGCCGTAACAATTCTTCAAGAGATTTCCGTAGATCAAATTCAAGAGATAATTTCTGGAATGGTAGTAGTAATAATAATTCTAGAAATAATTCTAACTCTGGTTGGGGTTCTTCCAATAGATCCTCTTCTTCCACTAATAATAATGGTTGGGGCTCTTCTAACCGTTCTTCAGGTGGTGGTAATTCTGGCTGGGGTTCTAACACTGGTTCAAGTAGTTGGTGGTAATTCTAATTTTTTTTTTTATTCTTTTTTGCATACAATTGTACATTAGCGTGATAAAAAAAATATTACAAATATTAAAATATTAAAAAATTGTTTAAAAAAAAACATTTTAACATTTTTTTTATTTTTATTATTATTATTATTATTTATCTCTCTTACTATATTATTCAAAAAATTAAAAAAATCTACACAAAAAAAAAAAATATCTTCCTTTATAAAAAAAAAAAAAAAATTGTTCATGAATTGTTAACACTGCTATTTTAATTATTTTGTTTATTTGTTTTTGCTTTATTCTCTATTATCATTATTGTTGTTATTACAAAAGTTAATTTAATCCCTAATAATAAATTGTACATTAGTTTTTTTACCAATTCATGATATATATATATAAATTTTTTTCTATTCACGTTGTACAGTTGTATAATCTTTATCTTATTACTATTAAAATTATTATTTCTATTATATATTTTTTTATATAAATACATCTTATTAAAAAAAAAAAATAAAAAAAAATTATTTGTTGTTAATATTTACAAGTACCTATTTCATATATCACCATAAATAATACCAATAGATATTTGGTGATTCTTCTTGTTTATTATTCAATTTATCATTAATATCATCAATATTACCTCTACGTAATATATCATTCTTAGTCCTATCTAAATACATCTCCCTCATTTTAACTATTGGTTCTTTCTTTTCATCCCATGACATTTCATATGTATTTGAAAAAATTAATTTATCTAAATTTATCTTTTTATTATCATCATTTTTTGTTAAAAAAATCTTCTCTAATGGTTCACGTATACATACTTCCATACCATATGGTAAATAAATCTCATATAATCCATTATACTTATATTTACCAGTACTTTTTAATTTAAAATATCCAATATCTTTAATAACAATCTCTATTGATCCTTGAAATGGTGGTATGACATGTCTTACATATTGTTCTTTCTTAACGATCACTTTAGTTATACCACAATATTTATCTAATGGTTGTTTCTCATTATTATTACATGAATTGAATACTTCAATACCATGTTCAAATGTACTAAATATGTATTGTTCACCTGGTATAAATTTGATTATTTGATTAATAGTATTAGCTGGTGCTTTCAAATAAAATATACCACCTATAGTATATACTGAACCTTTCTCTGTACCTTTGTATGATATATAAGTTTGTTTCTTTAATTTATTAATCTTAAATAATTCTGTCTTTCGAATAGTATCAAGCCATTTTTTTCTAATCATTTTATCAATTGGTATACTCATCTTCCGTTGACTATTGTTTATATATCCTGGTAAATCATATATTGTCTTACCCATTATGTCAAATCTTATTAAATTTTGTGTTAAATTTGGAATATGTGATACACCTGATAATTGATAATTCAAATATTCTTTAGAAGTACTTGAATTATTCATTAATATATTATTTTTTGATGAATTATCAAATTTAATACCAAAATATTTCTTAGTTATTGCATTTATAAATGTAGATTTACCTACATTTGGATTGCCAATAAGATACGAATCATTCTTTAAAAATGCAAATGCATTCTTGATATGCCAACCTTTTATAGATGATACACCTAATATCTTCTTTACATTAATCGATAGTTGTCTTTTAAATAATCTTTGGAAAAATTCAGGTAATATACTACTTAAAATTGATTTATCCCTTATAATATGATCACATTTTGTAAAAATTAAAGATGTATTAAACCTAGAATCATTAAACAATTTTGGTTCAAAATGGAATGGAAATTCATGCAAAGACACTAGATGGATTAAATTCAATGGAATCAATTCTTTCTTTTCATTATAATAATGTCTCTTATTGCCCATTAAAATAAGTAAATCATCAAGACTAGCTGGTTTGAAATCTTTCGAATCATAATGATTCTGATTCACTGCATCATTACATCGTTTACAAACTCTCAATTTCTTACTTGAAGATTTCTTAAAAACAGTCTGTATCTCATTACCTTCATAATCTGTTTGTGCTTTTATTTGAAATTGATTATCGATCTGATTCTGTAGAAGCAAATATTTTAGATCCTGGATAGTCCTGGCACCATCTTTTAACTTATTAAGCTTAGGTTTGATATAGAAACCAATCTTAGCAGGATCTGAGTCCTGAAGCTTGATACCACATGAATTACAATTAATCCATCTTATAGATATCTTACTGGGCCAATGTCGTATTATTGGCGTTCTTGCTCGTAGCATGTAAAACAAAACCGCAATTTTGTGTTTCTCCTAGTTATATTACTAGCAATGTAGTTCTGATTAAACTGCACAACTAGTTGTTTTCAATAGAAATCTCTTTATATTCAATTTAAATTTAAGGTTCATTTTTAAATTGAATTATTTTCAACAACTTTTAGCGGTTCACGTGAAATTTAAAGGCTTTCCCATTTTGTCTTTTTTTTCAGCGGCGATGAGCTTTGAAATTTGATATTTTTAAATAGTACAAAAAGTATAGAAAGGATATTGAATATTGGCGATTGGATAGGATTTAAGGTGTGTGTTATATTCCGAAGTGTCACTAAAGTCTATATATACTATCAACAGATATTGGATAATGGGTAAATATACTAAAAAAACAGCTGCTTCTAAGCATTTGAAGAAGGCTAAAACTGATAACGAAATTGATGCTAAGGATAGAAAAGCTATTGTTACTGACAAGAAGCAAAGAAAGAAGAAGGTATCCAAGAAGGCTGAATCAGAAGCTGACGATTCTTCTTCAGAAGAAGAAGATGCTGCTGATATGGAAGCCAATATGAAGGCTTTAGCTAAGGATGATCCAGAGTTTTATCAATATTTGGAAGAAAATGATAAAGATCTATTAGATTTCACTTCAACTAATCCATTAGATGCCATTAGTGATGATGATGATGAGAATGCATCTGCCAATGAAGAAGCAGAGGGAGGAGATGCCGCTGATAATAAGGAAAGTGAAGCTGAAGAAGATGACGAACAAGAAAAGGTTGTAGAAAAAGTTGAATTAAGCATTGCATTAGTTAAGAAATGGAAGAAATCATTAAAGGAATCTCCAAATTTGAAAGTTTTAAGAAACATTATCAGTGCTTTCAAAGCTGCTGCCAATTTAAATAATGAAGAAAGTATAGCTGATTTTAAATATGCATTAACTGATGAAAGAGCATTCAATGAATTAATGTTCGTTGCATTAAAAGATTTACCAGTAGCTATCCAAAAGATGAATCCATACGTTGAAACAAAAGGTTCAAGAACTTTAAAAAATGATAAATTTTCTAAAAAAATTTCTTCATTATTAAGAAGCCATTCTGCATCTATGTTAATCTTATTAAATGATATCAATAACACTGAAACTGCTGCATTAGTTTTAAATTCTGTCAATCAATTATTACCTTATTTCTTATCTTATAGAAGAACTATGAAAAATATCGTAAAATCTATTGCTAATATCTGGGCTACCACAAGAGATGTTCAAACTCAAATTGCTACTTTTGCTTTCCTTTTTAGTGCTGCCAAAGAATATAAGAAGTCATTATTAGAAATGATCTTGAAAAATGTCTATTCCACTTTTATCAAATTCTCTAGTAGAACAAATATTCGTACAAGTCCATTAATCAATTTCCAAAAGAATTCTGCTTCAGAATTATTTAACATTAACCCTGCTCTATCATATCAAATTTGTTTTGAAAATATTAGACAATTAGCTATATCATTAAGAAATTCTATGAATAGTATTACCAAGAAGAAGCATGGTCATAATCAAAATGATGCATACAAATTAATCTACAGTTGGCAATTCTGTCATGCACTAGATTTCTGGTCTCGTGTATTGTCATTCAGTTATACTTCTAATGGTTCCAACCCATTAAATGAATTAATTTACCCATTAGTTCAAATCACAATTGGTACTATCAGATTAAATCCAACTGCCCAATATTTCCCTTTAAGATTCTATTTAATCCGTTCATTAATTAGAATTTCACAAAATACAAAATTAGTTATTCCTATTTTCTCATTATTATCTGAAATGTTAATTTCAACCTCTTTTACAAAAGTACCAAAGAAATCTAAGAATGTTGGTAATTTAATTGCATTCGATTTTGATCATAATATCAAATGTACTCAAGGGTACTTAGGAACTAAAGTATACCAAGATGGTCTATTCGAACAATTTATTGATTTATTAGGTGAATATTTCGGTTTATACGCTAAAGATATTGCATTCCCAGAATTTGTAACTCCAGCTGTTATCAATTTACGTCGTTTTATTAAAACTTCCAAAAATATTAAACTAAATAAACAATTAATGAATATCGTAGAAAAATTAAATGACAATAGTAAATTTATTTGTGAAAAGAGATTAGAAGCTGATTTTACTCCAAGAAATATTAGTGAAGTAAACTCTTTCTTGAAAGAACTCTCTTGGGATCAAACTCCATTAGGTTCTTTCGTTGTTGTTCAAAGGGAAATTAGAGAAGAAAAGGCTAAAATATTAAGAGAGAGTATCGAAGAAGATGATAAAGAAAGTCAAGAAGCTCAATTAAAAAAGGATGCCGCCCTTCTTGGTGTTGATCTAAATAAAGAAGAATCAGATGAAGATGTAGAAATGTCTGATTAAGATTCTAAATAAATATTGTACATTACATATACATCTATATTTAAGATAAAATAAATTAAATATATATAATAAATAACTCATTTCTATTATGCAAAAGTCTTATTCCTAAATATTGACTCTTAATAAAAATGCAATCCAAAATTGTTCGGAAAATAATATATGAGATATTAAATATATAATAAATTTACAAAGAAATGCTAATACTAGTAAATGTTTTAATAAAATAATATGAAAATGCATGATGAATGGTCTTTTTTTTTGTTTTTGAATTTTTAATAAAAGATGATAAAACTATTGTTGGAAGATATCACTTAATCTTAATCTTGGAGCGATATTCATGGCTAATAGTTCTTGGAATAGTAGCTTAGCGGCATAAGGGATAGTCATCTTAATAATAAATTCTGCACTCTTACAACTAGTACACCAACCACTATAACCCATCAAACCACATTTATCACAGACATCAACTTCAAAGGCGTCAGAACTGATCATCAATCTTTCGAGTAATAATTGAGAGGCACCATAAGCGATAACACAATCTCTTTCCATTTCACCTAATCTTAAACCACCATCTCTAGATCTACCTTCTGTTGGTTGACGAGTTAAAACGGCTCTTGGACCTCTTGCTCTTGCGTGCATCTTATCCAAAACCATATGCTTCAATTTTTGATAATAAATTGGACCAAAGAAAATATAAGCTTGTAAACATTCACCTGTGATACCAGAATACAGCATATCCTTACCGGAATAGTTGAAACCTTGATCAACCAAAATCTTAGACATATCTTCCAATTTAGAACCACCAAAACAGGTACCATATTCTAAAGAACCGTTTAAAACACCTGCTTTACCAGAAATTAATTCAATCATCTTACCAACAGTCATACGGGATGGGAAACCATGAGGATTCATAATAATATCTGGACAAATACCTTGATCATTAAAAGGCATATCTTCTTGTTGTACAATTAAACCACAAACACCCTTTTGACCGTGTCTTGATGAAAATTTATCACCTAATTCCGGTCTTCTATTTTGTCTTAATAAGACTTTAATCAAAGCTTGATCGTTATCAGATACTGACATCATAACTTGATCAACATGAGATGGTTCTGGACCTCTATAAGTAACAGGAGTTTCTTTATAACCACCTTGGGAAGAAGCACCCATTGGAGTCTCAGTAGTAACAGTTGGGATGGATTTATTAATATACACTTGACCACTTGAAACTTGTTGGCCAACTTCACCTAAACCATCTGGACCTAATGCTTCATGTTGCCAAATTGGTTCACCCTTTTCATTAACACGCATACCACCAATAATATCTTGTGTATGATTTGGATATCTCTTTAAAATAGTGGTAGTTTTTCTTCTAGTTTCACAACGACCAAAACCTCTATCAATGGATGATTTATTTAAAATTAAAGCATCTTCAATATCGTAACCAGAATAAGACATAACTGCCACAGTTGCATTTTGACCAGCTGGTAGCTTGTCATAATTGATTAATTCAATTGTTTTAGTTTTGACCATAGGTTGTTGAGGATATATCATCAAATATAGTAAAGTATCAATTCTTTTGAATTGATTATAAGCAATTGCACCAATTGCTTGCTTACCCATCGCACATTGATAAGTATTACGTGGAGATTGGTTATGATGAGGGTAAGGAATTAAACCTGCCACAGCACCTAATACAGTGAATGGTTCAATTTCTAAATGTGTTGCTGCATCGTTAATATCAGCTTCGGAAAGAGCAATAAATGAATCATTTTCTTCATTAACATCGATATATTCTACTAAACCTAATTTTAAGAAATCTTCAAAGACTAATTCACCGTTCAAAAGTTTTCTTAAATGGTCAGCTTCTACAAGAGATCTACCCTTGGTTACAATGATCAATGGTCTACAAATTCTACCACCATCTGTGGCAATATGAACTGCTTGTTGATGAGAATTGGTGTAAATAGAAATAAATTCAGAGACTTTACCAGATCTTCTCAAATTTCTAAACTTTTCAACGAAATCATTTGGAAATCTTGTTGTACCCACTAAAGTACCGTTCAAATAAACACCATAATTTTCATGAATAGTAGCACTATCAATTAAAGTAATATCTTCAATACCTAATAGGTAACATAATTTTCTAATTGGTTCTTCTTCATCATCAGTTGTAATATGGGTCATTAATGCTAAATTTTTAACTAAACCACACGCTTCACCTTCTGGAGTATCGGCAGTACATAACATACCAAATTGAGAAGGTTGTAAAGCTCTAGGACCAGAAACCTTTCTAGATTTTTCGAATTGGGATGAAATTCTTGTCATCATACCTAAAGCAGAAATATAAGATAATCTTGATAAAACATGGGTGACACCTGCTCTTTCCATCTTAAATCTCTTTAAAGACCAGTTACCAGTAGAGATAGCTCTATTCAAACCACTTGTGATATTGTTACAATGTACGTTAATAGAAAGTAAAGCATCATATTCCATGGCTCTATTTGGTTTTTTCAAAACTTTATCAATACTTATTTTAAAATCACTAGTGAACTTCTTGAACAAATCTTCAAATAACAAGGAAATCAATTGACCGGCCAATTCTAAACGTTTATTACCAACATAATCTCTATCATCAACCATCTTTGGATTGTGAATTGCCATAACAACTCTACGAGTCATCATTGCCATATATAAAGCTTTTTCTTTAAAGTCTAAAGCTTCTACTGTTAAATGGGCAATAACTGTGGTGGCAATTGCTTCAATACCTTCTTGTAAAACGGATAATTTTTGTTTTCTAATAGTCTTAACCTTGGCACCAATATATTCTAAAGCTTGTTGTTGAGTATATATTTTATATTTGGATGCTTCTTCAAAGTTAACAGCAAAGATATCTTGATAGGCACTATCGTTACCACAAATTAATTGCATGATTTCTAAATCAGAGATAATACCGGCAGCTTTTAAAACGATAACGATTGGAATATCTTCAGAGATGGAATTATGTTTCAAATAGATTTTATCATTCTTGGTAACTACATAAGTTTTAGATTTTCTTTCATGTGTAGAGGAAGTAACTGAAGCTTGTACAACACCTTTCTTTTCATCGGCTTCAACAATAATACGATTCTTAGATAATTGTTCTTGAACTAAAATAACTTTTTCTGTACCATTAACAATGAAGTACCCACCTGGATCTAGAGGGCATTCATTTAATCTAGCCATCATATTTTCGTCAGCACCGTTTAAAATACATTTGTTAGATCTTAACATAATTGGCATTCTACCAATTTCAACATCTTTATGCATAACGATATTTCTACCTCTAGTATATTCGATATCAACGTAAATTGGAGAGGAATAAGTCATATCTCTAAGTCTACATTCATGTGGTGGGACTAAAATATCTCTATTGGTAGAGGTAGCCTTTTGACCAACCCTAATATCTATAAATTTCAAATAAAATTCAGGGTCGACATCACTTAAAATCATTTGATTGGCTTTAATAATCTTCTTTAAATCAACATCTACAAAATAATTGAAAGAATCTAAATGTTGTTTAACTAAACCTTTGACTTTTAAAAAAGCTGGTAAAAGATTCCATTTATCTTCAGCGGTGTTAATTTCATCAGTCAGTTTCTTACCTTTATAAACAGGTTTCAATAATTCTTCAAAGGTATCATCCTTCTCCACATGAGTGTGAGATCTTTTCTTAGTTTGAGTCATGATATTATAAAACTACCAAATATAGAAGGAATGTGAATTTTTTTTAAAATAATTCTAACTAGTAGTAGTTACCCTCGAATCAAATTGGTAATTTGATATGTTAATAGAGTCAAGGGAGAGAAAGTAAAGACACAGAGTATACTTGATCACAGAGAGGTAGCTAAAAAATTAATTAAACTATCAATTCAAACAATATCTAATAATATTATTCAATATCATCCATTATACGTTTAACTGCTTATTAATGATCTAATTTCAAGTTTCTTAGCTCATCGGATTCTACATTTTTACCAAAACTTCCATTACGCCCGTACACCACACCAAAAACAAAATTTTGAAAAATTTAAAATATTTGAGCTCGCACTCAGGATCGAACTAAGGACCAACAGATTTGCAATCTGCTGCGCTACCACTGCGCCATACGAGCTCTTTAATTATTGAAATTTTGGAAAGTTATAGACCTTGATAATATAACTAGGCGGTCAGGTAATCTATTTTTAAATTTTATTAAATAATTGGTATTATTTGAAAGTTTAAAGAATATAAAAATACATATTTTGTAATTTGAAACAAGATAAAATAATATTTCAAAGGTTTTGAGAGTTTTTAAGTTTTTATTAGTGGTTTTTTTTGTAGATTTAATATGCAAAACCAACTAATAAAAATGATTAATTCAACAAAATATGTATGTAAATTACTTCAATTAGAAAATACATAATTGAACATTTTAACTATTAAAAGTTTTGCCCCTTTGAAATAATAATAAATAATACAAAAATATTGTATTGATAAAGTGAAGTTTAATTGGAATAGATTATTATAGTACTGGTAAAAAATGATAAATTATCTAAAAATCAATAAAATATGTTGAATTTAGTAAAACAGTATTTACCTTTGAGTAATAAATATATTTGAATATATATATTTTTTTTGTGATATTGGTTTTTCTAGCTATAAGTGAGTTTATTATGGTTTCCCTAGCTTTTAAAACAGATATATATTGAATTTATTGGTGAGATAATAAACGCCCGTAAAACTTCGAAAAAAATTAAACAATATCACATTAAAAAAATATTTCATTAATAAATTCTAATAATGGTTTACAAGAAGTAATTGCTGAGCCCATTTTTGAGACCAAGGGAACATATTTTTGTTACAATGTAAAATCTTTTGGAATGTTACGAAAAATATTCAATAAAATAATTACATTCATATATAGGATACTCCTAGATAAACTAAAATTTTCCCTTAGTAAATCAACAAGAGAGCATGTTTCTTTTTTATTCATGAAGGTGTTCTGAAATAAAGATAACATTTTGGTACTGATTTGTATTATGTTACTTTCCTTCAATTAGACTTTGTTTTAGGTTTTTTTTAAATTTTAATACTCAACTTTCATCCAAGTTATTGTAACAATTATATTTACCAAACAGTTTGGTACAAAAACCAAATAAATAACTCAAAACAAGTATAACACATTTTTGAAATAAATTATTTGCAACAAGATTTTTAAAATTTGTTTATATATTTCAAATTTTTTAAAAGTTTACAAAAAAAAATTAAGAAAAATTTAAAAAATAAAAATTCAATGGTATTTCTTTATTAAAATCATATTAATTTGAAATGCTAAAAATAATTCATTTAAAAATACATTTTTATTTTATATATAAATAATTTAATATTTTACCCGAAATGGAAAAATAATTCAATTTTTTTTCGATATTAGGTAATAAAACCTTCTACTTTGAGTAAAAAAATTGTCTTTTACTGCATTTTTATTTTTAAGAAGACAAAAAATAAATGATTTTAAAGTATTATTAATCAACTTTAACTCGAGTGAATATGTAGTTGCACAGTGAAATGACTTAAATGAATTTTAATGCCATGATAGAAGGCTGCCCAAGACCCAATTCCTTATGACAGTATCATTGTAATCAATTGCCGTCTAAATACTACTCCAATTACTTTTTTCTATTGAAAAATTTGCTAAGATGCACTCTTCTCCAGAACCCTTGAAATAGTTAGGCACTCTAAAAAGTTATCTCTATGGAATAGCTACTTCAAAAAACATGAAATCATTGGTTTGGGTACTTTAGTCTAACAAAGCGTTCACATTTTTACTTCTTCTTCCTCAAGAATGTGGTCCAAGAACAAGGATGAAATTTAATAAGCTACTTTTTTACACTGAAGAATCAAAATCAATGCTTTATTATCTTTTCTGTGGTCAATTTCCCCCGTTTTTTTCGATTTTTTCATTATTGAACAATCTTCATAACCCAAGGAAGCTTTAAAGGACCTAATCACTACATTTCCTATCATTTCCCTCCTATTTCTTTCTATTATCTCTGTAATTTCAATATTTTTTTTAAATACTATTTATATATATATATATATATTGCCTAATTTGCCGCATCTTCTAGCGGCTAATATTCAATATAATAAATGATTTTCAAAATTCAAGAAACTCATTTTTAAAAGAATAATATTTAAAAAATACAAGTATTATTGGATGTGATACAGAATATATACAATTGAAATTATGCAATAACTGGTTTTAGTTCCATTTTACGAGTTTGATTTGCCAGAATTAACTTTAACGGATTAGGAATAGTAATGAGGATTAGTGGGAGGTTTCTTCTGTCAACCCTCGTTTAGCTGTAATAAATAAATAAAGTATTTGAAACTTAGAGGAATCTTGACAGATTGGAGAAGAAGTTGGACCCCGTACGCAGTCAATACAGATCTATTAGATTCAGCAGAGACTCCGTGGATTTGGAGGATCTAGCCACTCCGTGTGGCAGAGCACACGTCGTCTGAGATGACTTTCACTCTTGATGGTGATGGTGGTAACCCCGGGTTATGAAGTGCCCTTAAGGTGTTAAAATCTAATGTTTGAGGGACTAGGCTAGATAGAACCGGGGAGGCGTTTCTTTCTGTTGCCAAAAATAGGATCTGGAAGCTCTGGATCAAAATTTCACTCAGAAGTGGCATGATAACTAATCAATATAATATTCACTAACCTAGGTTCACTGTATTCCGTCATGAGGAAACTTATGCTCGTATTCTTTTCATTATAAGGAAACTTTCAAATTTTGTGTGATTGTATTTCTTATTCCAAGATTTTTTCAATTCGTCATTGGCCTGGTTCATTATTTGCAAAATATTACATACAAGACATTGTGAAGTCTCCGATTAGTGTGTTGAGGTGATCATTGGTGTTTAAAATAACGGTTCTGCTCATTCACTGGCAAACTCCTTCTCTTTTTTTCTTTTCTTTATTTCTCTGTTTTCTTCTGTTTTGTTCAGGTCATATCGATAGGTGCTAGCTTTACCCACCACTAATTCACTTTACACCTTAGAACAAACTATACCTATTCTTTTGCATCAGTTAACAATATTATTTTACAGATATCAGAATTAGAAAAGCCTTATTTTTTTTTTTGTGTTTTCTAATTTTTTTTTTTTTTTTTTAATCCCTTACAGATATCGATCATATAACTTGTTGTCTATCGTTAAACATAAGGGTAATTTAACATATTTTTGCAACACAAATCTGCTACGTTCACTACGATACTTAATTACATTTCACATTCACTCCCCTATACCCCCACCCTTTTATTTTACTATTTACCTCGCAAATACCACAACTTCCCTAAATGATGGCAACAATTACTGCGAGCCATGACAATAAGCCTCATGTGGCGAGTGATAATACAACTAACATAGTTACTGAAAATAAAGATACCACCAATCGTAATGACCCTACTACTCTATCATTTCATTCGTTATTTAGAAACTGTACTCCTCTCCCAACTAATCACCCTAATTTGACTATACAGAATGAATCAGTAGATTTAACATCAAATGATTACAAGATAGATGATTTAAACATTTTGCATTTTTCTTCTATTAATTCAAATTTTACTAAGGAAAATACAATTGTATTCAATTTAGCAAACAATTCCAACTTCTCAAATGAAAATTTGACTATTATTGATTTAAATTTACCTACTACACTGATTAGAAGGACATCCTTTGATTTTATTAAATTGCTTAAAATAAAATTATTGAATAATTTACCAAGTTTCATACATTCAATCAAATGTTCAACAAATTTTATCTTTTTTGATAATATCAGTAAATTGAAAAATTGTCAATTAGCAACTTTTTACTTTATTTCAAAATTTAAAAAATATATTGATATGAATACTACTAATGAGGATAAATTTAGTTTATTCTTATTAGAATATGATGAAAAGGAATCATCAGATACTTCTTCTCCATTTTTATCTAATTCAAGCACTCCAAGTTTGAAAAAACCAGAAGGTGTTAAAACTCCAAATAAATTAAAGAGAAAATTTAATTTTAAATTAAATTTATCAAGTTTGGATAATAGTAAACCAAGTAAAATTGATAATGAAAAATTATTCTTAGACTCATTTAAGAAAGACTCAATTCATTATTCACCAAATTCATTAAAAAAATATTTTAAATTTAAAATTCCACCTAATATCGATACAAATGATTCTTTTTTACCTACTTGGTTAGATTACTTTTCAAATGATACTAATGGTGATTTAATTTTACAAAAATTATTATCTAATTTTGAATTACTTGAAAAATTTGAAATTAAAAGATTAAAAAATTGTGTTACTAATTGTAATTGTGATTATACAAATCCTCAAGATAATGCTAATCAAATGAATAAATCTGATCTTCATATTCAATATTCAAATGATCAACATAAAATTTATTCTTTATCATATTTACAAAAACAGTTTAAGAGGGCTCAAAAGAAAAGAATTAATAATGATAATTTAAAAATTAAAAAAGATCTAAAAATTTCAATTCCAAATGCTAAACTATTATTGCCAAGCATTCCTTTTAATTCAGAAAACACCTCTAACTCAGCATATTCAGATGATTTATCGCCAAATGGTTCAAATCCTGTTTCTCCAATTAATGGCAATAATTTATCTTTACCTTCTTTAAATAAAAAACAATCAAATCCAAACTACTCACCTTTGGGCGGTGATAGTGATTCTTCACTTCTGACACCTTTGAATAGCTATGAAATTAACGAAGGTATAAGGGCATTTTCAAAAAATAGATATTCTAATATCGTTCCTTATGAACATACTAGAGTTAAATTACAACCTTCTCCTTCAATATCCGCTGTATCAAATAATAATTCAAACTATAGTTTAGTCTCACCAAGTACTTCAAACTTACAGTGTGACCAACCAAAGCTAAACGATGAGATTAGAACACCACCAGAATTATTAAATAATCTTGCATCTTCGTATTTTAGCAATTCGGATATTCAAAGATTCAATAGCGAAACTTCTAGTTGTGCAAATCCTTGTTCAAATGATAAATTGAAAGATGATTATTTCAATGCTAATTATCTAAATTTGAATAAAATCAATCCTGATTTTTCATATATTGCAACACAGGCTCCTCTTCCAACAACCATGGATGATTTTTGGAAGGTAGTAATGTCAAATGAGATTAAAGTAATTGTCTCAATTAATTCATATGATGAATTAAATATGAGAAAATGGGATATTTATTGGAGTCCACAATGCACTAGACGTTATTCAATTCGTATTCTAAATGTTTTTGAAGATGTTCTTAACACTGAAGGATGTATTATTAGGATTTTTGAAGTTTCTAGAGCACATGCATCAATGCCAGTTAAGCCATCTATTATTTATCAAATTCATTATACAAAATGGCTGGATTCTTGTTGTATTGATATGAACGATATTTTAATCCTATTCAAGGTTAAAAATTTATTGATGAGATATCCAAATATTTTCTTTTCTATCCTTACAAATACAAGAGAAACTACCCCTGATTCCTCTACCATTAGATTTGATGAATTGTTTTACAAAACTTTAAAAACTGTTGAAAATGAAAGCCAAGCGCTTGATAATGATCTCAATGTTGGTGAATTACCTCCAATATTGGTTCATTGTTCTGCTGGTTGTGGTAGAACAGGGGTATTTATCACTCTTGACTTTCTATTAAATATATTCCAAACCGATAATAATAATGACACTTCAAATAAAATCGATGTTTGGAATATGAAACAAGATTTAATTTTCATTATTGTTAATGAATTAAGAAAGCAACGCTTATCAATGGTTCAAAACCTATCCCAGTATATTACCTGTTATGAGAGTATATTGGAATATTTTTCATTGCTAAAGAAACAAGTAACTAAAGATTCAAAAATTTGAAAAGAAACATTTATTATTATTATTTTTTTTATTATTGTCTACACCATACTAATATTGCACCTTCATTTTAAGATACCCATTAGACAGATTATATTTATGTGATTCATCTTCTGTTATACCTCTATTTCTTCACTTGATGAGTCCATCTATTATTTTTTTATTCTTTGAATTTTTTTTTGTATGTTTCTTCAACCCTATACTATATTTTTTTTCTTCTGCATATTTTTGATTTTAGTCATATTTGCATTTACATTCATTCATTTTTTTTTTATCTTCTTACTGCATTAATTGCATTGTGCTTTGGCATCACCATGCACTTTATTTCATAGTTTTTTTTATTCGATAAAACATAAAACAGCTAATAAACATGGATGTTTATTACTGTTACCTTTATTTTTTTTATTTTTTATTTATCGTCATAACTAGGGTTTACTATTAAAAAATACAAAATACATAAATATATAATAACAATATACATTTACTTTAATTTATATTATACCCATATTGCTAATAACCATATATAATATTGAAAATAGTAACTTGATATAAAGTATTAAATTAATATATAATTTTTTTCTATTTAAAAAAAAAAAAAGTAACTAAATAGTTTTCAGAATACAAATCAATAAGAATCATAACTAGTGCTTGTATAAATACTTGAACTAAAGAATAATAAGAAAAAGGAGGATGTAAGTTTCATGCAAATTGGAAATAATGATAATCTAAAAAAACAACAAGGTGGATGATTAAGAAAGACTTTTCTATAAGATTTCTATAATGGTTATAATTATGCAGCCCATCTATGAGCTTCATTGTCACCTGCCCATTTTTGTTCAACGTAACCTAACTCAGTTTTAACCTTTTGAACAGTTTCTGGATCACCCATATTTTTACCTAGGTTATCTGAGATCTTAATGGCAGGATTATTATTTACTTCCAATAATTTTATGACAATATTCAATGGTTCAGATTTAATAGATGGATTGCTTTTCTTTTGAAAGTCATTTGTTAAGTAAGTACCAATACCAAAACTACAATTCATACCATATTCTTTAGCGACTTGACTATATTGGACAGCCTTTTCTACGTTCAAAGAATCAGAGTAACAAATACTCTTAGAGAATTTTGGTAATTTTAGCACATCTATATAATGATGAGCCACTTTTTTGGTATATTCAATTGGATCACCAGAATCCTGTCTGATACCTACATAAGCGTCAGAATATGGTGGTGTAAATACTTTCAAAAATGCGTCGGTACCAAAAGTATCACTTAAAGCTAAACCAGCATTGTCTGGACCGAAAGTTTTAATCCAGTAATCCATAGCGGCTTTGTTAGCGTTAGTGTAGTCATTTGTAACAGAGGCAATACCCATCATCCATTCATGGGCAACGGTACCGATTGGTTTAACATTGTATTTCTTAGAGAACAATACATTTGAAGAACCAACAAATAATTTTGAATATTTTTCTGGATTTTGATTAACAGCTTTCATTAAACCTTGCATAACAAGATCTTGAGCTTTGAATGATCTACGACGTCTAGAACCGAATTCACTAAAAGTTAAACCATTTTTTAATAATTCAGCACCTTTCTTTTCAGCTTTTTCAATTTGACCTTCATAATCCCAATCAGTGTCAACAAATTTGAAATAAGCTTCAGAGACTAAAGCTAATACAGGGATTTCATACAATATGGTATCTTTCCAATAACCTTCGATATGAAGATGCAAATTATAAGTGTCATCAGTATCATTAATTCTATCCCAGGATAATTTAAACTGTTCGGATGGTTTTAATTTGAAGTCGTCACCACTGATATATTTAAAATAATTTTGTGGTAAATATGGGACGTGTTTCTTTAAGAATTCGATATCATCATGCGAAAATTTCAAGCCTTCGAATAATTGGAATTGTTGAGACAACCAATCAATAGCAGCTTTGTTGAATACCATTTGACTAGATCTATTAGTATATTTATAAACAACCTTCACTTCTGGGAAATGAGTATAAACAGCTGCATGCATGGTGATCTTGTACAGATCGGTGTCTAATAGAGAAGTAATAACTGGTTCAATTGTTGTCATTTCTGATGAAATATTTTTGTTCGTCTTCTAGAAGGTTAAAATCTTGTCAAATACCCAATTTTTTATCACAAAAGCAATACTAGACTCACAACAAGGATCTTGAAATAGTCTTAATACTCAGATAAAACTATTCTTCAACGTCTTTTACTTCTTCGTTGTTTAACTTTATACATAATTTTTCAATTATTTCACTAATTATCAGCAAAAATCTGTCACCCGTGTAAAAGTTGAAAAGCAAGTGACGGAGCCAGCAAAATAAACGTCAGAAAACTGAATAATGAAGATATTAAGAAGAGGTAGTTTACAAATCAAGATGAGTATTAGTCGAGTTAACAAACAAATAGATACGTTATTCAAATCATTAATATCAGTTACTTATTGATTTTAAGCTGATAGGGATATCGATTTCATATGTAGATGATTGATGAAGGGTAAGTATTTATATTAATATACATAATGAATAATTATATTTATACTGGTTAATATTTTAGTATTTTTTCTATTATTGGTTTAAATAAGTTATAATAATTTTTTTTTTTAAATGCATGCAATTGAAACCATTTGTTCCTAGGTGATAGCTCTCATGACACGATCAAAGAATGTATCCATTTGAATTGTCTCCAAGTTGTCGAACATACTAGTAAATGAATTCATATTAATTATCTTGTTAGTCTTTTCACCATTTATAATATCGAATTCCATTTCAACGCCATCTTCTTGGTCAGATTCATCATTACTACTCTTTGACTTTTTGGTTTCTGATGACTTAGATAATTTCTTTAATTCTATTAAGAATTTATCTTCCTCATTACCTAATTTGTCAAAAATACCTTCTCTATTAACTTCATCCAGCATCTCTGTGTTAACAGTAGTAGTGACAACACCCAATTTGGAACCAATATCGATAAAAAAGAAGTCTGTATCATGATTCCAACTAATCCATGAAATGTATTGGTCATGAACAAAAGTATTTAGTTTCTCAGATAGAGTAGAATCGAATATTATCACATAACTCTTATAGTTACATGAATCTGCCTCATTAGTTTGTTCAGTTAATCTTTCATTAATGATAATAGCAATTTCACCTGTATTTTCATTACAACTTAATAATCTATCGAAGTTACCATTCTTATATGTACCTTGTACGTATGGGTATAAATCAAAACTATTCTTAATTTCAAATGTCAATAAATCAATTAGATTAATAGTTGTACGAGTTACTACTACTAAATTTGTTTCTTTACTAGTCCTTATAGTTTGAATTTCAGAATCAAAGGTCATTTCATTAACAAAATCATTATCTGGTGTAGTTTCTATCTTTTTAAAAGTTTCAAAATCTAAAATTATTAATTTATCATCAAATGAATGGAAAATTAAACTACCATCATTTGACCATGCAAGAGAAACTGAATTACTAAAATGATTGAAATTACCTAATAAAATCTTTGTTAAACACCAATTTTTTTCATATTCTTCAAAAGTCCAAAATTTCAAACCACCATTATTATCAGCTGTTAAACAACCATTTGATT
Organism: Yueomyces sinensis; assembly: GCA_030581855.1. Classification (NCBI taxonomy): domain Eukaryota; kingdom Fungi; phylum Ascomycota; class Saccharomycetes; order Saccharomycetales; family Saccharomycetaceae; genus Yueomyces; species Yueomyces sinensis. The sequence goes on from JAKTVU010000011.1 coordinate 134,148, forward strand.
CATTAACAGAGAATGGTGCAGCTAAAATATTTGTTATTGGAACATTTTCACCATGTGGATTCATAACTTTAGTCTTTAATGTCCATTCACTTTCATTATCTTGTTTATACCAAAATTTCAAAATATAAGTTAAATTTCTAGATGATAATAAATTGTCTGGAGGATATTCTATTTCATATGTTATCATCCATTTACCATTTTTAGTAAACTTAACATTCATAATTACAGGTTCTTTAATGTTTAATTCACTTCTAACTTTACCCATTGAATTGTTAACTGAAGATGTTAAATATTGGTATAGCATTTGTTCACTTTTATAGAAATCAAAAGATTGAATAGCAGAAACATGTGGGAAAAATATATGTTTAGAGATTGGATTGATATCCGCACATGTCGTGTAATCTTGCCTTATACTTTTCATAATTTTCTTCTTATGTTTTTTCTTTAATGAATTCATTTTTGTGCTTGTAGTTGAAGATTTTGAAGCTACAGCAGATAATGGTGGTAATACACCCTTAATAGTGGAATTGAAAACTGGAAGTGGACCATTAATAGATAATTTTGAAGTTAAATCTGTGGCATTTAATAGTAATAATTGATAATCAGAATTAGATGTGTTTTCTGTCATTTGTAAAGTTAAAGAATAAAGTTTATCATCGTTAATAATATTAGAATCAATAATAATACCATTCAAACGTGGTAAAAATTGTTGCATATGTGTAGATAATTGCCAAAAACTTAAAACTTTTTCCCAACCACCAGAAAGTAGATAAGTACCATCTTTATTAAATGATAAAGATAAAATTGTATCGATATGCCACTTTAAGATTCTAGATTGTAAATCAGCTAAAGTAACCAAATGAATAACACCTGAGGCAAAACCTAAAGCTAATTGATTACCTTGGTTATCAACAGCCATTGTAGAGATATATCTAGAATTTGAAGAAGAATTGGAGAATTTTGTTGAAGTATTAGTCTCTGGCATAATCTCAGAGAAGTTAAAATCGACCTTGGTTGAGTCATCGAATAGAGATTCAACCAAGATATGTTTTTTCTTATCATTATCATATAAAAGAACCATTTTAGAGCTATCAGTAGACCAAGAAGACAAGATAACATTTTCAAAAGTCTTGACTAATTTGACAAACTTGTTATCTTTTTCTGATGGGAAAAATTCATATAATTTATAAACAAAATAAGAGCCTTTAACTTCAGAAGGTAAAGTAGTCAGTATTCTAAGTTTTTCTGATTTGGAATCTTCGAAAACTTTTAAAACGGTTTCATTAGAATCTTCAAGATCTAGCTTATGAGGAATAAGATCGTCTGCTAATTTACTCTTATAATTCAATATAATGAAATCACCTTTAGTAGTAAAAACTGTAATCAATTTATCTTGTTTCTTATTATCCTCTTCTTTTGTAATATCACCCAAAAGGATATCAGCGACCAGATTATCCTCATCTTGGAATATTTGTGTCAAGACCTCATTATTAGAGAACTTTAATGTCTTGAAGCATTGCTTAGTCTCGACAGAATAGACTTTAATCTGGTTATTGAATGGAACAATATAGTTCAACTTATCAGCAGTTAAACAAGCGACACTCTTCTTGGAACAAGAGCCATTGTGTGCCTGTGGGACCACTGGTTTACCACCGGATACCAATGAAAGGTTGAATTTCTGGTTGATTCTGTTCATACTTATACGTTTATTAGAGTCCCAGTAATGCTTGTAACAACCCACAATACGGTCCTGATCTCCCTTTGACTACCCAACTAACTCTAATATCTGCTTGATGATCTTTTCTAATATTATTAAAATAAAGAGCTCATCGCAATTTTTCACGCCAATAGGGCATCGCTGAAAAATTCAGCTGGAAAGGGGAATATCGCGAAATACGAGGTGGGAATTTTTCAGATTGCAAAATTGAAAGAGAAGAGAGAAAAGTTTACAATATTTATTAATAATGGATGCAGAAGAGATGGTATTGATTAGAGGTATAAGTGGTTAATATCTTTATTCTGAGGACTTGGTTGTGATTTAGATCAAATCTGCGCATTCAAATTACTATATAGACAAGGATGATTGTTCCAGTTAGATGTTTTTCATGTGGTAAAGTTGTTGGTGACAAATGGGAAGCTTACTTAAACATGTTGCAAGAAGATGAGTTAGATGAAGGTACTGCTTTATCTAGATTAGGTTTGAAGAGATACTGTTGCAGAAGAATGATTTTAACCCATGTGGATTTGATCGAAAAGTTCTTGAGATACAATCCTTTAGAAAAAAGAGATTAATCACAATAGATTGATAGAAAGATGATGATTACACATATCCTTTAATATTCCCATATACGTTTATTATCTGTTAAATGGCCATGCATGGTATTGTACTGACATATATTTAATATAATAAATAGAATTCATTATATTTTTTTGTAAATTAACTAAATAAATAACAAAATAGAATACATAACAATTTTTTTTAAGAATTGATATTATTATAATAATCAGAATGAAAAAAATATTAAAATTAAAACTTATATATATATCTTAAGTAAATTAGATATGCGTTTTTTTATTAACAAGAATTGTGGCATCGAGAGATATTCTCTAATTTTTTACACTTTTATAACTTTTCTTATAAATAAGAATTGAATTAATCTTTTCTAACGCTAATTCTAATAATTCTTTTCTCTGTTGTAACTCAATATGTTTAGCTATCTTGGTATCTTGTTTAGCGAATATTTCAATTTGATCATCTGTCAAAACATTTAATTTCTTATCTAATTCAATTGGAAAATTATAGAAAAAATCACTTAATAATTCAACATTTAAAAATAATACAGCTGTTGATGTTAATTTATCACTGACGGCATTTAAAAATATTTCAGGACATTGATATTTATCTGATATAGTATTACATTTATTTTTCAATAATTTCAATCTAAATTGTAAAACACTAGAACGTTCTTTTAAGAAAAGAGCTTCAGAACCACGTTCTAATAGAATTTTTGACATTCCTAATGTCTCTTCATATTGTCCTAACCTTAATCCATTATTTGCTTTTCTCTTTTCACTAATATATTTCATTACTTGATTTAATTTTTTATTACCAATTGTATTTTTAATCTTATCAAATCTTTCATTACATTGTCTTAATTCTTCTTTAACTAATTTATTAGCACGTTCATGTGCAAAATCCCAATCACGATCTTCTAGATCAACTTCATATTTCAATGGTTTAATACAATTTTCAACTTGATCAGCAGTAGTATAATATTTGGAATTTAAAACATCAAATGCTGTATTTGTAACTAATTCTTTAATTAATTCATGATTTTTCAATTGTGTAGAACTTAAAATATTCTCTAATTCTTTTAAAATTGATTTTGTAATTAATATTGTTGATAATCTACCAACACCAATTTTTGTTAAAGATGATGAAGCTAATTCTAATTTTTTATGCCAATATAACATTTCAGAATCATTATTATTTGAATAAGAAGAATTATAAATTTTATTATCTTTCCAATATTTACTAGCTAAAAAATCTAATACTTCTTGGTCTAAATTAGCATCAAGTATAGATTTCATTTCTTTTCTATGAAATTTTTCTTGAAATTCTTTAATAGCTAATTTTAAAATATCAATATTGTTTAATAGGTATGATTTTGGTGTTAATTGGCGATCATTATATTTAACTTTAAATAAATATGATGTATCATCTAATTCTTTTTGAATTAAATTTGAAGTTGGTTCTAATGCATTTGACATTGATCTTTCTAATACATTAATAAGTTTTTTCCTTAATTTTTTAGTTGATACTTCACAATCTTTAAATAAATTTTTATTTTCTTTAAAATAATCATTTTCAAATTTTTTAGTTTGAGTTTGTCTCTCTGATTCAATTTGTGAACGATCATCCTTTGTTGTTGAAGAAGAACCAAATGATTTAATATTTAATAAATTGTTTGTAGCAGATAATCCCTTTGTAATTGATTTCGTTATAACACCGACGTAACCCATTGTCAATGGATATTTTTTATTATTTAAAATATTTCTTGCAGTTGTTGGATCAACTAAATCTAATTTAGTAATGACACCAATAGTTCTTAAACCTTTAGGATCAGCAATTTTTGAAGCTCTTAAAGCTGAACTATTAGCTAAATCGACATCTGCAGCAGATACAGCTAAAATGATATTTGGATCTTGTAGATATCTATCACATAATTTAGCAATTTTTGATTTTAATTCAATTGGTTGATCAGCAGCTTCAACTTGAATATAACCAGGTAAATCAACTAATGATAAATCTGGTACATTTGGGGATTTAATAGTCAATTGAATTGGTTCTTCAGATATAGCTTCAGATAAAGGTACGGACATATTTAAATCGAATAATAATTTAGATACTTCATTAAAATTTTTAATATTATATTTTCTTAAAGCAGGGAAATCTGCGGTAGTTTCATTTAAAGTAGGTGTATTTACAAGTGTTAATTCTATAGGTTTTCTAGTGACCATATTAGAACCTTTTGGTAAGAATTCTTTACCAACTATGGATTCTAATACAGAAGATTTGCCAGAAGATTGTGAACCTATTACTACAATTGAAGGTAAAGTTAATTGTTGTGATGAAGTGGAATTAATTTTATTTAAAATAGATCTAATTTCTATCATTTGTTTTGTAAGATTCATAATTTCATCATGTGTTGAATCAAAATCTTCATCATCGTCATCATCTTCTTCATTTTCATTATTCTCTGTAGTTTCATATAAAGTAGAAGCAATTAAAGCAGGTGTAATAAGATCTTTGTTGTTATGATCTTCCTCATCATCATTATTATCTTTATCATTTTTATTTAAGAAATTAAATAATTCTGAATCATTAAAATTATCCTTAAGATAAGTAGCATAATCTTTTAAAGAATTCCATTTTTGTATAGTATAATCATTAACTTCATTAACTTTATAAGCCATATAAGAACCAAAAGCAGCAGCACCAGTACCTAAATAAGCAGGGAATCTTACAGATTTAATTAAAACTTTTGGTATAAAACTGAAAGATATAAATCTTTTAGATGATAATAAAATTAAAGAATGAAACCTTTTTTGATTTTTTAAAAAAATACGTAATGGAGGTACTGTATTAAAATTTATAATTGATTTATTAGATATTTGTCTATTAATAATTAAAGTAGATCGAAGTATAGTACTTTGACGTATAATATAATGGTTAAAATTCAGCATCGTTTGTAAATAAACTATATCATTGGGGAGTTCGTATGATATGGAGGGACTTCAACAAGAGAGTTAAATAAGCAGTATATGATTATGTGTGAATGTAATATTTGATAAGAGATTGTTTTAAAGACTATTCTTAAGTTGCCTTGAACATCTATTATTATTACTAGTATTATTATTATTATTATTTCAGTATTACTTAGATTAAGATTTCAAACTTGTTTCTACGGTACGAATCCCGAATGCAAAGTGAAAAGAGATAATTTTATTAAAGAGAGAGTTTTTGAATAAGAATTATAAAGTATAATTAATAGATAAAGAATAGTTTGTATAAGAACCACTCTAATAAATAAATATTTTGTTCATTATATAAATACTAAATTTTTTGTTATGTCATTTTACAATACCAAGTACTAAAACATGTTTCAATGCAATACTATATTACTTTGATTAACTCTTCACAAGAACAACCTCCCTCGCTACTACTACTACTCTCCAATATACTTTACTTCTTTCCCATCTCCTATTGACTACTATTTTTAAAATATAATATAATAAAAGATATTTCAACAAAAATGAGTTCGATTCTTCCTTGTGGCAAATATTTTAAAAATTTAAGATAATTAAAATTCTCGCGTCGCAACACGAAAAAAACAATAAAAATTGGTCCCTTTTTATAAATAAAAGACACCAAAAATCAATTGAAAATATCGCCAATTAATTAGAAATCATCGATTAATCTTCTCAATTGATTGTATATCCCACATTCCTAACAACAAATATGATATCTCTCTCAAATAATATTGTCTCTATTTACTTTCTCTTGCTCTTATCTCTTGGCTGTTGCGTCCTTTTTCTTTTATCTCTTCTCTGTGTCTGTTGTTTTCTTCTCTTTGTAACTTGATTGATATTCTTTATTCAGCCTCCAATTTAATATTCCCTTGCTATTCCCAGTTTTTCCCTCTTGTTGTTGTTGTTTTTTCACACATCGTATCATCACCAATTATTCTTCTTACTGTTTTTTCCCCTCTTGTTTACTTGACTACAATATAAATATAAAATAAAAACTAAACAAATTCCCCCGGGAACAAAAAAAAATAAAACAACTAATATTAGATAGATATACGCTACTATTTATTGTTACAGATCCAACTCGTATCACATCATTATACTTATTAATTAGCAATGGCTATCAAGAAAACTAAAACTGCTTCAAAAAAAGCTTCCACTAAAACAACAATGAAATCATCTACATCTGATTCTTCCAAGACAACAAAAAAGAATACAAATAAAATTGTTAAAAAGTCAAATGATAACACTAATACTTCTTCTGATGCTTCTAAATCTTATAAAGAATTAATTACTGAAGCTTTAATTGCTTTAAAAGAACCAAGAAAGGGTTCTTCTCGTCAATCATTAAAAAAATTTATTAAAGAAAAATATCCAAAAATTGGTTCTTCTAATAGTTTTGATAATTATTTTAATTCTGCTTTAAAGAAAGGTGTTGATTCTGATTTATTTTTACAACCAAAAGGTCCATCTGGTCCAGTTAAATTAAATACTGTTAAAAAAGAAACTTCACCAGTTCCAAAACAAAAAAAAGATACTTCTAAATCAGATTCTAAAAAAGTTACTAAGAAAACAACAACTACAACAACTTCTTCAAAGAAATCTACTACTCCAAAGAAATCTTCTTCCACTACTACAAAGAAATCTTCTACTTCTACTTCTTCAAGCACAACTGGTGCACCAACTTATAAAGATATGATTACTAAAGCTATCACATCTTTAAATAATGGTAAAGGTTCAAGTCGTGTTGCTTTAAAGAAATATATTAAAGATAATTATTCAAATATAAGTGCTAGTCATTTCGATCATTTATTCAATTCTGCTATTAGAAAAGGTGTTGAATCAGGTTTATTCTCTCAACCTAAAGGTCCAGCTGGTGTAGTTAAAGTATCAAAGAAAACTTCAAAAATATCTGCTAAATAATTTTAAATTCTAATACTTTATTTCTTTTCTAACAACAATATATGGTTTTTTTATTATATTATAACACTTGAAAATAAATCCCTGGTTCTTCTTGTTTTGTGTTTTTTCTTTCTATATCATATTACTTCCCTCTTCTTTTTTTTTTTCTTCTATTATAAAAAAAAATATATTATTATTCTCTCATTTTGTATTATTTCTTATGTATTTTTTCCTTTTTTTTTTATTTAATATTATTCTAAATAAAAATTATAACCTTTTAAAAAAAATCGTATAATCACTATTCTTTTCACTACTTATTATCATAAAATATATTAAACAATATACTAGTATTATTCTCAATTATTGCCATCTATATTTACTGCTATTGCCATTTAATGTCACTTTAAATTTACGTCGCGTCACTAAATACACCTTCGTTTTACAGTAATTTTGCCGGAAAGCAATAATTACCGGAATTGGTATTTAAATCCGAGATTTATTTTTTTTATCAAAAATTTCAAAATTTCAAAGTTGATGAGCATCTTGAAAATAATAATAAAAAAAAAATAAAAATATAATTAGATATTGGTTGATCTCTTGATTATTACCCTCTTTTTTTCCATAGATTTATAATCAACTGTACCGTATAATACCTTATATACATAAAAAAAAATATACATATGTTTATGTATAGTACCGATGACTAGCCGTTTTCAACAACTTTTCAGTCAATTACCTCATGAATTTTCTATAAATTTACAATCATTAGTAGTTCTAGAAAAGACTACAACTCAAGTATTGAGAACAATCGTTTTAAATCATCATTCTAATATTTTTCTTTTACCAGCTTTAGTATCATATACTCCACCAGAAGATACACCTTTAACTGACGAAGATATTGCATTTACCGATTCTAAAAAATTCTTTGATGGTTTAGTATCATTCACTTTAAATATACTTAATACCTTCGATTATAATTATTCAGTGGATATTCTAAAAGTATCTGATATATTCCCTGAATTTTGGACGGATCCTATGTCTCCACCATATATTTTTAAAGATCATTTTTCATTCATTATTACCGCTATTAGACAAATAAATTTATTACTTTATATTTTAGTAGTAATTGGTTATCTACCATTTGGATTCGATTATTTGAATAAACATTATATTGAAATATTCTCTCCTTTGAATTTAAACCTAGATGATAAAGAAGAATATGGATCAGATTTTTTCACTAATATTAATCTATCATTTGATAAAGAAAATATAAGAAAATTTTGGAAATTTCAAATTGTAGTATTATTAGATTTAAAGACACATTATTATATTTCAAAAGTTAATGATTTTTCAAGATTAGGAAATTATTGTGATATTATACCGTCAGAGACAAGTCAAACATTATTAGATTCAATATTCCCAGATAAATTTTTTAGCCTATTAGAACCAGATAAAAAATGTAGTGATATTAATAAAATTCCATTAGCTGAAAAGGAATTTTTTGAAAGAGCTACTAGAAGAAAGGAAATTTTATTAGATTGTAATTCATTAAAAAAATTAAATTCAGAATATAGTTGGGAACATTTTGTTACAAGTTTTATAGATTATGTTAAAGCAAAAATCGGTGTACTTATTTGTGGGAAGAAAGGAAGATATACACATCCTCTATTACCAAAGGGACAAACTTTGAAAGAATTTAAACTTGAACAAAATCAATTATTAACTAAATATAATGATAAGAGTGAGGATAATAATGTGAAGATAGATTGCAAAAAACTTGAATTGGACATTCCAGTTGATACTTTATTTAAGGATGGTACATCGTCTCTTGTTATTGCAAATATGGCTAATTCAAGCAATTTAATGAAAATTTCAAAAAGTCCACGATCTTTAAAAATCAATACTTTTAAAGTAATAAAACCACCTCCTCCTAGTTTAGCTAATAAAATTCCAAATATTAGTAATAAGCCTTCATCTAGAAGTGCTTGGTCAAAAGAAGAAGAAGAATGTTTGATTGAAGGATTAAAAACTACAGGTCCTTCATGGACTAGAATATTAAATTTATATGGTCCAGGTGGTAAAGTTAATGAAATTTTGAAAAATAGAAACCAAGTTCAATTAAAGGATAAAGCAAGAAATTGGAAATTAAGTTTCTTAAAGAAAAAAACACCCTTACCAGAATATTTAACAAAAGTTACAGGAAAATTACCAAGACCATAAATGTGTGGCTGCTTTTATTAATTTTTATATTGGTCAAGAACGCTACGCTTTTTACAATCAATCCGCCCACATATCTTATAATTTTTTTTTATGTAAAAAATTATTACAAAGTAATAATATTCTTTTGTTATTCTATTTAGTCATTGTAATTGAATCGTCATTTTTGAAAATACTAGCCTAATTGGACTTTTTTTATTTTTTTTGTTAACATTTGATGTTAATGTTAACTTGATGAGTTTTTGAGGTCCTAAGAAAGCGGCGCACGGACAGGATATTAAATATTCACCTAATTTTTCAGAGATGAGTCCATCGATTATATCAATTTATTACTTCGAGTAAAAATAATGGTTGATTGAAATATTGTTATTTTCTTCTCTATTATTTTCATTTTGGAATAATTTTATTAATTTCTATCTAACTTTTTTTTTTATTATTATTAGCATTTACAATAATTGTTAAGAGCTTAAACTCAGTAAAAGTAATAGTATTCCATTTTATTAGAATATTCATATTAGAAACATTTCATTAAATTAATAAAATTTTTTTTTTTCAAATTATTGTAACTACTGTTTTATTAAAAAATAAAAAAAAAAATCTCTATATTTTGATTAATACTTAATGCAAATGTCAGTCGCATACGAATTACAAACTTTAAATCCTGCATATGAACAGTTACAAACAACCGCTATACCAGATATAACATCATTGGAAAATGATATCCAACAAAGAATAGATATAGCAAGACAAGAGACAAAAAACTTGTACATGCAAATCGATAAAGTAAAGGATAAAGTTAAAGATGCTACACTTTTAGATATGTCAAAGTCAGTGGCGTCTTTGGGTAATGATGGAGTAAATTTAACTAATGCAATGACATTAAAAGGACACAGCAATAAAATCTCAGATTTTCGTTGGAGTTCAAATTCAAAATCAATTTTAAGTGCTAGTCAAGATGGGTTTCTTTTAATTTGGGATAGTGCTACTGGTTTAAAACAGAATGCAATTCCTTTAGATTCTCAATGGGTTTTAGCATGTGCTATATCTCCAAGTGGTAAACTAGTAGCTAGTGCTGGTTTGAATAATAATTGTACGATATATAGAGTCTCGAAAGAAAATAGAGTTCAACAAAATGTTGTATCTATATTTAAAGGACATACATGTTATATATCAGATGTTAATTTTCTTGATAATTCAAGAATAATAACAACTAGTGGTGATATGACATGCGCTTTATGGGATATTCCAAAGGCGAAAAGAATCACAGAATATTCAAACCATTTAGGTGATGTCTTAGGTATGTCTTTACCACCCCCAGATACTGAAAATAGTACTAAGCTTTTTGCCAGTTGTAGTTCTGATGGTTACGCATATGTATGGGATGTGAGGTCACCTGCAGCAGTTCAAAGTTTCTTTGTTAGTGATAGTGATGTGAATACAGTTAAATTCTTTAGAGATGGAAATTCTATAGCGACAGGTAGTGATGATGGTGTGGTACATATGTATGATCTTAGAGCTGATTGTGAAATCGCAAAATATTCCATTGAACGAAATGCGAATAGTCCTAAAGAGCCAACATATAGTGCGTCAACAACTTCCTACACTCCAAAATCATCAGGTTATACTAATTCTGCAAGTTCAAGATATCTAGATAGTCCTGGTCTTCTTTCATTAGATTTCAGTCATTCAGGTAGATTAATGTACACTTGTTACACTGAATTAGGTTGCTTAATATGGGATATTTTAAAAGGAGAAGTAGTTGGGCAATTAAAAGGTCACACAAACAGAGTATCTGGCGTAAGAACTAGTCCTGATGGGCTTGCTGTATGTACTGGTTCATGGGACAATACAATGAAAATATGGTCTCCAAATTATACTTAATAATATATAAATAATATAGACAATAAATATAAATAAAGTTTTTTGATATAGACATGTTTCACACTTGTATTTTTGGGAATCAAATTGATAAATTATAAACCCTCTCTACTACATGGCCCATTGGCAATATTTGATATATAAAGGAACTGATGAAGTTTTTTTTGGAATTGTAAAATAAATAATACAAAGAAATAGTAGTATAAACGGAAAGGTATAAATATTTTGTAAAAATATTTTTGCTAAGTTAGAATGAAGAATGTAAATTAATCGTGTATTAAAAAATTGAAGAGTAATACTTTAATATTCATTAAAAATATTTTGTAAAAAAAGAGGAAATATTATTAGATCATTCTGTATTCTTTTTAACATATTCCCACAAACTCTTTAATAAACCTTCAGGTAGACTATATAGATCAATAATGAATTCCCCATCTTCGATGTTGTTTGTCACATTCATTTCTGGGGTTCTATTATCGGTGACCATTTGAACAACACCAACTAGATCGTCTTCATTTAATTTTGTTAAACCAAATGCTAATTTCTCTAAATCTATGTTACCCTTTATCGTAGAAGCACTAGCGACTTTAGCTTTTTTAATTTTTGGTTCAGCTACAGATGCAGCAGCTTTACGTTTAGTGTTAGTAGTAGCAGATTCTTCAACAGAACCACTCTTTGCTAATTCTGCAGTTAAAACTGGTTTATTAATTGGTACTTGGATGACATGGTCTACCTCATATGCATCCTGTAAGAAATTCAAATCATGTGTCACTTTTCTTTCACCAGCTTTTTCAAGTAGGTGTGCACTAATATCTAATGAGAAACCACCCCAGCCTTGTTCTTCAATTCTAAATGGTGGGTCTTTAAAAGTTCTATTTGGATTAGCAAAAGTTGGATGCAAGTGATATGTAACCTTATCGAAAATTGTTGCAGGAACTTCTTTACCTTCCTCATCTAATAATACAATCTCTATACTCCATTGACGCATAGGAAAATTCTCTACTGGAGCCAAATCTGGCAAAATATGCTGGCTGGTCTTGATTCTTAAAGTTCTTTTTACTGACTGTTAAAATAAAATGAATATAAAACATGAGTAAAATAAAAAAAATAAAGAATAATTCTAAAATAAAACATAACACACAGGTCAAAAGGACTAGCAGCATTTCTATTGGCCAATTGAAATAACTTGATAATATATTATGAATTAATTCTTGATATTTTTTTCTTACAATGACATGATAAAAATTGTTAATAAAATACGTCCAAATTAATAATAAAAAAAGGTGGGAGAAAAAACATACCGCAACCATTGTGAATATTAGAGTTATATATTGGTGTTATTGCAATAAGTTCAATTATTCTTAACTTCCACTTTCAAAAAACAGTGTTCCTTTATTTACAATGATCAAACATCACTATTAGTTTCTAATAATTTTTCGAGTTCTAGTGAAAAAAAATCGGCGCCAGGTCAGGTGAACCACTTTAAAATATGACATAAAATATGGTTTCAGAAGATAAGCCCAGAAGCCAAACCAAATATTCAAAAGTGACTTGACTATTGCATATTTCAGTTCTCTAAAATGTGTGGTTTTGCAAATATTTTTATTGAATTTATCGATAAATTATGTAGCAAGTAGAGAAGTAAGAACTATATAGAAATATCTATTTTCATACCATCACGAATGTAATCATGCCAAAAAGGATAGCAAAATAAAGAGAAGAGAGCATTATTGGGTGACTCCCAGAATCTTCTGAAGAAAATGTGTGTTTATCCTTTTTAATGTTACTGGCCGAAGTTTTGTATTTAAACTTGGTTGTACCATCTTTACTTGAATGTGATGTTCCCGTATTGTAAGGGCATCGGAAAGTTTCTTTTGTTGATGTAGTCGAATGAGAATGACTATATTCTTCCTCTGTAATGCTACTAGAAGTGGTACATTTAGTTTCTTTTTCAGAAGGTTCTTTTTTGTCTTCAGAATCTTCTTCCTTTTCATCATTTTTGTTTTCTTCTTCCACAGATTCTAAATACGTTTGAAGGACAACTTGTAACTCTGGATACCTTTCAATCCCCTCAATAGAATGAATCTTAACACTAGGCTCTTTCAAAATCTCAGATAGTGCTATACCTAATTCAAGTATCTCTGCATCATTTTCTAAAAGGCCATTCTTTACTGGGTCGGAATTTGCAGATTTCTTTAAAAATGATTTAAATCTATCGATATCAAAAGATTTATCATCTAATGATAAATATAAGGACTTCAAATCTTGTTGTATTGAGTCTCCCCTGTAATGTTCAATTGAGAAAGAATTATTTTCTGAGTTTGAATAACCTGTTTTAAATAGTGTCACTAAATTCAAAATATTAATTGTAAAGTATCTCATTATTTGATATTCTTAATGTCTATTATTTTTTGAAAAAGGAGATGATCTAAATATGTTTCTTTATAATTAAGGTTGTATTAAATTTTAACTATCAATATCTTTTATTTTTTATTAATGTTTTTTATGTAGAGGTTTTTCAATTAGTGGGGGACCTTACACAAAATAGAATAATGCCCTTATGCTAGTGCGTAAAAAAAAAAATGCAATTGTTGTAATAATATATATGAATACATATGGTAGTTAAATCTATAAGTGGTTTGACTAAAAGCATACCATTAGGTATTGTTTTATCGTTTTATATTTTTTCTTGTTTGAATATTTGTAATGATGTAATGAATGAATGGAAATTTAAAAAGAGAGCACATCAAATCTCTTGTTAAATGCATTATCTAACCAAGTGTATAGTTTTTGGTAAATAATGGTATTAGCATTATGGTGGGCAATGCCATGATCAGAATCTGGGAATATACGTGTATCATAGTTTCTAATATCATGAAGGTTTAATTGATCTAAAAAGGCATAGGTGTTTTGAATATGAACATTATCGTCAGCTGTACCATGCATAATCAAAAATCTTTTTAATTTGGAAAAGGAATCGAATTTATTTATTCTTGAAATATCCATGTAGCCATCTATATTGTCAGAAGGTTTATCCATATATCTTTCAGTATAAATGGAATCATATGATGCCCAGTTTGTAACTGGGGCGACAGCCATAGCATATTTGAAAGTTTTACCTTGATCAAATTCAACAGTCTTTAGAGTGGTGAAACCACCATAAGACCAGCCCCAAATAGCAACACTTTCTTCATCGATGTAGTCACGATTGGCACTGATAAATTTCTTTGTAACTTCCGTAACGTCTCTAGGCTCCCAGTAACCCATTTTCTTAGTTGCCCATGAATTATAATTCCAACCTTTACCACCTGTACCTCTAGGTTCAATTTGTAATACAATGGCATCTAGACCTGATGCAACTGCATTTTCTAGGAAAATGTTAAATTTAGATTGAAATGTTTGGGAGCCAGGGCCGCCATAAACATTAACTAAAACAGGGTATTTTCTTTTTGGATTCATTACACGAGGTTTAGTCTCTACAACATCAATTTGGACATTGTCCACATAAAATTTGGAATATGATGTAACTGGTAAATCATATTTATTTAAAGAGTTTTTCACTTCAGTGTTTTTAGTTAAGTTGATAATGTTCTCATTGGCAGCATTAGCATCATGAGGAACGATCAAGTTTGTTAAGAAACCAGCTTCCTTAGTTGGTACATCTGGGCCCATATCTTCCATGATCGCATATCTACCACTTGATGAGATTGTAAACTCATAAAAGTGTTCTGAGAAAGCAGGATCTTGTAAAAGTATGGCAGAATTTGGTTCAGTTAATTTTGTACTATATAGTTGTTGAGAAAATGAGTTTTCTTTATTAGACATAAAAAATACAGTATCAGTTTCATACTCAAAGGATATCAGACTATCAGTATGACAGACAACACCCCAATCACCTTTTGTCAATTGAATATTATCAGTGGAGCTAATTTTTGGGTAAAAGAATAAATGAGTGAAACCAGAATCTAAATCAACTTCACAATTTACATAACCAGCTGATGGACGACCATTTTGAGTATTCAATGGAATTGGAAGGATACTTCTTTGTTTTTCAAACCAACCATTAAATTTTGATGCATCGAAACGTTGAGTCAAAATAAATTTGTTTTCATCAAGGTTATAAATTTTCTTTTTCATAATACTGGAAGTTCTATCTGTTACTTTGAAAAGGATATTTTTGGAATCAATGTAAGTAACATCATAAAGTATATAATCCTTCTTGATATCATCATCAGATAAGTCTAATTCAAATATAACACTTTTTTCAAAACTGTAAAGCATAACTGAGACAGTAGGATTCTTAGTACCAGGCTTTGGATAGGCAAGTGAATGAGAAGAAGAATATATAGTATCTTCTTCGGAAGTATAACTAGGAATTGAATATCTACCTACACCAGTATCATCTATCTTAGTGAAAATAAAACTAGTTTCGTCGTCAGAAAACCAGAATGAAGAATCTGAATTAAAGACTTCTTCTTCATAAACCCAATCTGGTTTACCATAGAAAATATTATTTGAACCATCTGAAGTAACCCTTTGGGCAGAACTCATAGAATTCAAATTTTTCAAATAAACATTATTTTGATATACGAAGTAGACATAATTGTATTTTGGAGAGAATTTAGCGTATGAAATTTTAACTGGTTCACCATTTGTTAAAGGAGAGATTGGTGTTATAACGCCTGTCTCTAAATTCTTTAGCCAATAAAGGCCAAAAGATGAATATCTATTTGTAAAATCAATGTCAGTTACAATCAAAGCTTTGTCTAATTGGTAATTAATGTCAAGTTGCATGATAGTATGATGTTCATCCTTATATTTGAAACCCTCTTCTGTTAAAGTTAAATCTTTTTCAAAATTCTGATCAAATATTTGTTTTGCTACAAATTTTTTTGAATTTTCATCGACAGTCCAATACAAACCTGGATCTTCGTCATGAGTTAATACATCCTTTCTTGGATGGTTAATGAAATGAAATGGACGAAATGAAGGAGAAAATTCACCATTTAGAATCTGAGACATATTAAATCTATTATTTTTATAGTCAGGTGGTGCTGTAATAGCAGGTGAATTCTGAAGTTTATTAGTCTCTCTAAATATAATAACAAAAGCAAGTGCAACAAATGAACATATTGAGAGGGCAATAACAGGGAACCTGCTTTTACGGCTAGAATTTAAAACTCTTGGTTTAAAAAATCTCCATGTAGTAGATAGTGGTGTTCCATTACTAGCACTACGAGTTTCTTCAACAAAGGATTGATCTTCTATATCAAATTGTTCGGTAGGGAATGTACTGGAGTTTACCAGGGCAGGTGAAGACATTGATACAGATTGCTCTAGTTGAAATTCTGGCTGAGAATGTGAGTTTTTAAAGTCTGAAGTAGCAAAAGTATCAGAATTAGTCCTTTGAAGAAACAAATGACTATTCTTTCTCTTATGTGACCGGCTAAAATCTGGCATCGTTTATATGTTGATTTTAATTTTGCCTTTTTACTTGACTCTAAGAAGCTAGAGATTTCTTATTATCAATATTAAACAAACTTTGAAAGCAAAACTGATCTTAGACCTTCTTTAAAACCTCTAAAATACCTCTTGACATGTAGAAAATGTTTCATCTTGTTGCATTTTACGTGTGAAATTTCATTAACAATGGCATCGTGAAAAATTTCGAGTCTTTCCTAAACGGACATCCAATTACTTGAAAAAAGTAGCTGCTAACACCAAATCAGAATTCTGAGACATGAAATCTTCGAAATCGATGGTCGACGATGACTCTAATTAGCAATCTTCCTCCACTAGCAAGGTTGCTGGTATCTGGCATTGGATTACGTCAAAAATGGAAGCAATGAGCTTTCAAGCCTCTGGTGACAGTAAATAAAAAAGGGATGAATCCAAAAGAGCGTGGGATGATACCGACAACAAGTGTTACAAGTGACATCGCATGTCTTGTGTACTAATCATATTGAATAGAGTGGGTGCAGTATTGTGTACTATGGTTCGTGATCATGGCAACGATCTTTGAGGTGATGTTCTTCCACCAGAACAGATCGTTGTTGCAAGCCCCTGTTGCTCTCCCCTCATGAGAGCAAAGAAAGAAAGAAAAAATAAGTCTTACCACCATCGCATACCTCTTTACTAGAAGAAGGTATCATATGATAGAAGGGGAAGTCTTGTGTTACTACAAGAGTTGTGTGATGACCATCCTTATTGTCATGCCTCATAGGGGGGTTTCGATGTAGTAAGAAGACCTTCCCTTGACGGAGAAACGAATTTTTGATATATACAATACGTTTATAATAGCCATTAAACCGTATAAAGTATATCGTCCTGAGAATCAATCAGTTAATAGAAAATAAAGATCATGAGATTTTGAAACCTTGTCTCACTCGCCAGTCTCGCGAGGGAATGTACGTGCTGCTCTTTTCATAAGAAGATAATCTTATTGCCAAACAGAATGTTGTTACTAATTAGGAATAGTGGGGTTTTAGTTATTATTTTTAAAAGAGGAAGTAAATTTATATATAAAAGTAGAGCGATTAAGTATTTTTTTGAGAATTTATTTTTGATTATTTTTATGTTTCAACTTAGAACGTCGTAGGGCTTCCACCTTCGTTGCTATAATGAATACCATTACTTCATAGGTTCAATGTTTCACCATTTCTCTCTACCAAGTTAAAAGTTTACCATGATTTAGCCGCTTGATTTGTTAATGTTTACTTTATTTTTATTCGTTTTTTGTTTCAAAAGCTTCTTCGAGTTTTTCTAATAATAATACTTCTTTTTTTTTTTTAGAGGGTATTATGCTTATTGTTCGTTAGTTTTTCCATTTGCATTTTTTTATATTTAATGTACTGGTATTCTATTTGGTGAACTTTGTTTATTATTATTCTTTTCTCATTCACTGTATTGTTTTTTTTCAATGATTTTTTATGATTTGTTCAGCCGCTAAACATTTTTACTATTGATTTTTTTCATTATTCCATTGTTATCTAAAAAGAAGATCAAAAATTCTTAAAATACCAAGAAAAAAAAAAAAAAATAGGATATTTACCTTTCCAAGTAGTCTACAGTTTAAACTAGAACAGGTGTTTGAACCGCAGCTTGAATAGGTGCTTGAGCCGGTGTTTGAACTACAGCTTGAATATAGAACTGATGCTGAAACTCGAATTGTAGATATAATTGGTGTTTGAACTCCAGTTTGAGTTAGAATTGGAACTGGAGCCGGAAGAGTCCTATTATTATTTTTCGGAATATGTAGCTTTCCTTTCCTTCATTTCTTTATCAATCTCATATATCTTCTCCTTTACTATTTCAATTTCTTTCTTTATCTCCTTCAATATCTTTTTACCATCCTTTAATAATTTATTAAACATTTTTCTTCCTTGTAGCATTTTTGCTTTTATTTTTTTGTTAGAATTTCGAGATATGCAATTTATTTGAACAACTTCCTTTTGTTTTAATTGATCTATTTTTGAATTTATGTCTTCAATTGATATTTTTCATAAAAAAACTTAATTATTTCATCATTATAAGCTTTCCATTTCAAGTGTTTAGCTTGGTAATACGTTATCGAAACTTTTTGACCCATTGTAAAGTTTCTTAATTTAGTCCTCAATTTTTATAATATCAGTTGTTACATATATAATAGTATCTTATATAATTTTATTACTAGAAATTAAAAAAAAAAAGTTATTTATCATCAAGAAATGAAAAATCAATTATTGTTGTTGCATTTCTACAATTTCTTTTCACTTGTTTAAAAATAGCATTAGTTGGACCAATACAAACAATATTATTATCAATTTTTTTATCTAGGTTATTAAAAGTTTCACAACTTTTATAAAATTGTACCGTATTAACACTAGAATTAACGAATTTTGTAATTGCATCATCAATTAAATACGATATACTCGCATCATAATTCGATATTATAGGAAATTTCAATTTATCCATATTATTATTATTATTTTTTCGTATCTTTTCATATGTATATTCGTATAATTGTTTTGACAAGGGTTTAAGAATATTATTATTATGGAATGGGATATTATCAGGGTTTAACAATTTTGTAATTTTTGCATTACCAATTACAGTTTTCAAAGAAGGTAGAAGATACTTATTAAAATCATCATTTGTACCAGTCATAACACATTGTTTCGATGAATTAATATTAGCGATATATATAGTCCCCTTAAGTAAATTAGAAAAGTAAAGTGATTTTGATAAATCATCAGCTCTAGGTGCTGTAATTGCCCACATTTGAAAATTAGAAGTAATTGAATTCTCTAATATATATTTCTTTGAATATTCAATCATTAAATCATTCCTATAATTCGCTATATTAAATAAATCATCAATATTGAAAATATCATTTATCGCTAAACAAGTCAATTCACCTAATGAATGACCTAAAAGGTAATTCTGTTTATTATATTGAATATCATTCTCATTCTTATAAATATTAAACAAAAGATGCGATGCAACTGATATACTACCTGGATTAGATGGATTGTCAAGTATATAGGGTAGTAAATGCGTATAAGAAGATACTTGAGATCTTTTCTTCGTTAGAAGCCGTTTAAAAAGATATGTATTGATAGGAGAACCTTGTCCAGGGATAGTGAACAACATAACTCTTAATATGTGTCTCAAGTAATACTACTACTATGTGTTATTCCAAGACCTCTATGTTAATCGGTGCTAAAAAGACCCATCTAGATCAATATATTTTATGCATATATTATTAGATTTATTCAAGGCGGAGAAAAACAGCGATTAACGAAACCTTTTTGTGTCTGTCAAAACACGGCGAATTCGATGGATGTAAGATACAAAGTACACAAATCTCTTGCAAATATATACTATTTATTATATATACATCCATGCTTTCGTGAATCTATCTTAGCACCGAGATCATTGTAGATGAGATCGAATTTCTGTGTTTATTAGTCAATAATAAGTCAGCTTTTCGGGCAGAGAGTATATCGGGCCTTTGAACAGGAGAGCCAGAAAATCGCAAGGAGATCCAATAGATAAGAACAAGTACAGTATATAATGACAGCGATGAGTAATACCTCAAAAGTGCAAGTATCTTGTTATATTGATAGGTTGCGTCATCATATATACAATTAAATAGTTTTAAGCGAGCGATGCCTGAAAGTAATAAGAGAGTACCGTTCGCGTATAAGTTTACAGCAGGTGCTGCTGCTGGTGTGACAGAATTGCTGTTCATGTACCCTTTAGATGTTGTCAAGACTCGTATGCAATTGCAAGTTACAAATGTCAATGGCAGCAAGAACATCAATGGTGAGTATCGAGGATTATTTGATTGTTTCCATAAAATCATAAAGACCGAGGGACCTAGAAGATTGTACAAGGGGATCAGTTCTCCCATTCTTATGGAGGCGCCCAAACGTGCAACTAAATTCGCAGCAAATGAAGAATTGGCAGGTTTCTATAAGAATGTTTTAGGTTATAGAGAGTTAACACAAGAAGTGGCTGTATTAAGTGGTGCGTCCGCAGGTGTTTTTGAAGGGATGGTAATCGTACCCTTTGAATTGGTGAAAATTCAATTACAAGATCGTAATACGAAATTCAAAGGCCCAATAGATGTAATACGAAGTGTTGTGAGAAATAAGGGGATACGAGGAATGTGTACAGGGTTAGAGGCGACTATCTGGCGTCAGAGTGTATGGAATGCAGGTTATTTTGGTGTTATATTCCAAGTGAAATCTATTTTAGCCAGTATGCGTGGTTCCAGCGATAAACCATTAAGTAAAACCGCTCAAACACAAAATGACCTGTTAGCAGGTATCATCGGTGGTACAGTAGGTGTTCTTCTAAACACTCCATTTGATGTGGTCAAGTCCAGAATACAGAAGACAGAAAGCTCGGCGGCTACTGGTCCTAAGAAGTATGTGTGGGCTTGGCCGTCGATCTGTACTGTGTATCGCGAAGAAGGTTTCAAAGCTTTGTACAAAGGGTTTGTACCCAAGGTGGTGAGGCTGGGACCTGGGGGTGGGATCATGTTGGTAGTCTTCAACCGAGTACTGGAGTGGTGCCTGGGCTAGTCGTCCCACACGACCCAGGGGCTTCAGCCGTGCTAACCCCCCTCGGCTGTCTCTTGTCTCGGTTCCAGCGTGGGTTACTTTGCTGTCGCTGGCTGGAGTGGGCCTCTCGTGCTCTCGTGCTGCAAGGTGAAATCACTATTGTTATCACTATCTACTATTGTATATTCATATATATATATATACTTGCATGATCTCATACGTATTTTTCAATATTCTACTCAAATTCAAGCTACCAGCGACAATTGCTCTTCATCGGTGAATTGATCCTTCTCATTTCAATTATCCGACTCGATATCCTGTCAGTTTATCTCTAAAGTGCCCAATCTCTCTGTTTTTTGTTTACTAATACTGCATTTTTTCCATTTTTTAACCTTTTATCTCAGCAATTTATACTCGTTTTTACTGAAACATTTTTCAAAGCTTGAAAAAAAAGAGAAAATTACGTCATAGAGAGCTATTTTTTCAAATACAGGTTAATTTTTAAAAATAAAAAAAAGATAGAATTAAGACAATAAGAAGAATTTCAAAGGTATAATAAGATAAAATCCACTAATATTGTTCTATTATATAATTGTGATTAATATATATTAATTCTTTTGCTAATTCTTTTTTCAACGTATCCATTCATATAGTTATGTCTGCTGATAGTAAGTCTAAGAGATTAGATATTAAAGTGAAAAAATCATCCATTTCAAATAACTTATCTGCTTCAGATTCTAGTATACCTAGCAATGTCATTAAACATACTGATATAGATGTGCCTCTAGATTGGTTATATAAAGGCAAAAAACATAAGAAGAAACAATCTTCATCTTCAGATCATAATAAAAATGAAATTACCTTAAATTCTAATTCTAATGCTAAACCACCACCTACCGATAATATGGATTTCGGAAGTCAGATAAAAAGAACTATATCTGCTTCAGCTACTGAAAGTACTTCTTTGGCTTCTTCTTCTGGTAAAGCTACACCATCTAATAATAACGATATTAAACCATTATCTTCTATTAAGAAAAATCCAGATCCTATTACTGTGATTAAAAGAAATAGATCTTCTTCTATTAATAATGCATCCATGAATTTATCAAAAACTTTACTAAAACCATTAGAACCAGTTGTGCCACCTATAATCGATAATACCATTAAAAGAAGTAGTTCTATGAATGAAAAACCAAAAAAATCTCTTTTTTCTTCTTTATTCTCAAGAAGATCATCAAATAATAATAATAATAATAACAATAATACTAGACCAACTCTTGTAAACCCTAATCCTAATAAACTCGTACCAGAAGAAGCTATAGATTCTTCTGATATGTCTACAATAAATCAAGAACCTCCATCTCCTACTTTGTTACCACAAAAAGAATCCTTCGATTCTTTACCTACTGAAAGAATAGTATTAAATAAAAATCCTGATAGAAAATCATTACCTATTGAAGAATTATCGAAATTAAATTTAAAGAGAATACGGTTTTCCGTCGATTCTTTTCAAAATGATCCTCCACAACAATTACCATCACGTAAACCAAGACAAGGTAATGTTTTAGTACCAGAAGAAATGATTAGTGATATACCAGATATAGCACTTGGTATTACAAATACATCGGGTTCTTCAGTTGGTAAAAAAGGTCCAATGTTCTCCAAGGATTCAAAAGAATATAAATTGGCTCTTGAACATCATAAATTAGCTTTAAGAGAAGCAGAAATTCATCAGGAAGAAGCTCATTTAGCTGCTCAACGTATCGCTCATGAAGTGGCTAAATATAAAGCATCAAGTCAAAATTTAATATCTGATACCTTCGATAGTTTTAATAAGAAACATTTGAAAATAGAAAAACCTATTCATTTAAATGAACATCCATTTAAAGAATTTACTGAAGGTCAAGAATTTCAGACTACTAATTTAAATCCCAATGAAATCACTTTAGATGTTATCTATACAAGATGTTGTCATTTAAGAGAAATTTTACCAATTCCATCAACACTTCGACAACTTAAAGGTAAAACTGCTCCTTTACAAACTTTAAAATTTTTAAATCCTAAACCTACTTTAATTGATATTTTATCATTTTGTGATTTTATATCAGTTGTACCAATTCATAATATCGTTTTCGATAATGTATCTTTAACTTCTTTGATGTTTAAAATTGTTATGTGTTCTATCGTAAATACCACAGTTTTAGAAAAATTAGGTTTAAGAAATGTTGTAATTGATGAATACGGTTGGAAACTTTTATGCAAATTTTTAATGAGAAACTCATCTATTGTCAAATTGGATATTTCACAAACTCGCACTCGTTCAGATTTACCACTATCTTCTTATAGAGATGCAATGGATTGGAAATTATTTTGTCAAGTATTGAAATTAAGAAAAGGTAATCCATTAGTAGAATTATTATTAAATGGTATCAAATTTCATAAATTGAAAGTTGAACATTTTTATAGTATTTTAAAAGCTTTCTCAAGTAATTCTGGTATCAATCAACATAAGAAAATTAATCCATTAAGATTAGGCGTTGCCACTTCAGATATCTGTACTACTCATATTAAATGTCTTTTGAAATGGGCTTCCGAATATCATGTTCAAGGTATGGATTTAGCATTCAATGATTTATCTCAATTAGTAACTCCAATTGTTGAAGGTCTTTCAAGTTTAAAATTTAATAATTTGGAATATTTTACATTAAGTAACACATCAATAACTAATGCAAATGATGCTACTTCAATCATTAGATATTTATCAAAATTACCAAATATTAGATTTTTAGATTTAAGTGGCTTACCTGAAATTTTCCCTGATATTTTCCCACATTTACACAAATATTTACCAAGATTTTCAAATTTAAAACGTATTCATTTAGATAATAATGGCTTACGCCATAGAGATATTTCCATGTTGTGTACTATTTTAGTCAAATGTACTTCCGTTTCACAAGTGTCAATGGTTGGTCAAAACTTACATTTACCACTCACACCTATTAATGAAGAAAACCTTTCAGCTGATATCATTGAAGCTGCGGCTAAGAATAAAGAATTTGCCAAAAATACATTATCTGTTACACTTTATACATTTGTCAGAGATTCTCCTAACTTAACCAGTTTAGATTTAGATTATGAAGATGTTTCTGATGAAATTCAACAACGTATTGGTATCTGTCTAATGAGACATATGGATAAGAAAATGGATTCTAGTTTCCATATTGATGAATTGGCTGCTCAAGATGATTTATTATACAATGGTTCTTTGATGACAGAAACTGCAGAGACTATTATGACCCGTGTAATGAACGTAAGCACTCAACCAAGTGAACAAGATTCTACTAAAAGATACTTGTTTAGTAAATATGTCGAGAATTTGGTCAAAATGCATAACAATGTTCATCAAATGATTGATAATTTATTTGAAAAGAAACAAACTATTGATCTAAGTAGTCAAGAACGTGATAATTTAACACGTTTGATTTTATTAGAAAGAAATTTACAAAATATCATGGATATCTTCTCTCGTATCCCTGCATTAGAAGGTATCACTATACCTACTCTTCCATCTTTAAAGCATGTTGATTCCGAATTCAGTGATCATAGATATCATTCTGATGATAATCATCAAGAATCTACTAACACCGACCCACAAACCACGAACGAAAGTGTTCAAAGACCACATCTTATGGCCACTGATAGTGGTCGTATTGTGGATGTTTTCACCGGTAAATCTTTACAAGATATGAAAGACAACAGATACCGTGACAGTTCTACTTCATATAAGAAACGTATGCAAGAAGAAGGTGTACTTCATAAATGGGGTTTCTTTGCTCAACAACAAAATGACATCTACCCTGAATCCAAAGCTATTGGCAATGCTCCTCAACCTATATCACAAGAAGTAGGACAAGATACATCTACTCATCGCCATCATCATTCTTCTTCTACCAAGACAAAAACTACAGCATCTGATAATAACATAACTTCTGCTCCAGCACGTCCAACTCGTCCTCCAATGGCCGCTACCAGATCTGGTGACGAACTAAGAACCGCCATTATCAAAGCCAAAGGTCAAGATTCCATTGATCACTTGATCCATAACGTACATGCCAACAAGAAGGACTTGGAAGATATCTACGGTGTTCCACTGGTCATGCAGAACGGCATTCCTGCAACAAAACAAAAGTAATGCATCACTAGCATTAACTTATGAACTCTCCTACTTGATTTTTTTTCACACTCCTATTAAACATTTATTTATTTACTTCTCTATTTATCTGTATCGCATATGTATTCTAACACACTATTAACATCACCCTCAAAGTATATCCGGTTTTCCCTCTGTTTACGTACCTCTCCTGTATTGTTTACGTATTTCTCGTCGCACTTTGTTGACGTATTTTATGGCATTCTCGCTCCAAGTTAGATCCTCGTTCATCGTAAAAAATCCGTGGACATAACGTCAGGCTATCTCAAATGAGCTGATTTAGTAAGAGCCATCGATGCTAGGTTGAAAAAAAAATGCTACAAAAAAAAAGACACCCCCAAAACTTGGTATTTCGTGTGGGCAAAATTATTTCCATTATATAAGTCTTGTACTTCTGGTAGTATATCAGTTCCTCATCTCCCCCCTCGAAACTTATTTAAAAAGATAAATGATACCAATAATGGCTAACCAAGCTCAATACAACCATATCTCTAGTTTTGTTCCTACCTTTCAAACTAGTGTCAACAACGTTGCTAGATTGCGTAAGAACATCTCTTTCAGTGATGATGTCGTTCCAGATGAAGAAACCAACACTTTATCTACTTCTTTGTTGTATGCCTTAGGTTCTAACGTTTACGAAGTCGTTGTCGAATTACCCCTACAAGACTTTTTTGATCCAAGCGATTTACTTGAAGATAGTGATGAAGAAAAAGAAAAAGCTGATGATTCCAAGATGGATATCGACGTTGTCAGTTCTAAACCAAAGGCTAAGAATGACTATGGTAAGGCTTTCGCTAAAGCTGAAGAAAAACCATTACCATTGAAATGGCAATACCAAGGTGAAACTATCACCAAATTATTGCACATCACTTCCGAACCAGCTGACTCTGCTGCTATCTGTATGGCTTCCAATGGTTCTCTAGCTTGGTTCCGTGAAGGTGTTAAGGTTCCAGTTCATATCATGCAAGAAATGATGGGTCCAGGTACTTCCTTTTCTTCTATCCATTCTACTAAGGGTTCTGAATTCTTAGCTGTCAGTGATTTCGATTTAAGTGCTGATGGTGAAACTTTAGTCAAGTCTCAAGCTAACGGTTCTGCTGAAGAATCTATTTTGAAATTAATCGATAACTCCGGTAAACCAGGTGAATTATTACGTAAGGTTAACGTTCCAGGTACTACTGTTACTCACGCTGTCCGTTTCATCGACAACCATGTCTTCACCACTTGTTCTGATGACAATGTTGTCAGATTTTGGGATACTCGTACTGGTTGTGAACCATTGTACGTTTTAGCTGATCCAAACAACGGTTTGATCACCTCTTTTGATGTCTCCCCAATTGCATCATCTCTATTTGCTACTGGTTCTGACACTGGTATTGTCAAATTATGGGATGCTCGTGCTGTCTCTTCTGCAGTTAACGATTTATCTAACCGTCAAAATGGTGAAGATCCAATTCAAACCGAAATTGTCTCATTACATCATGCTGGTGGTGACAGTGTTATGGATGTTAGATTCTCTGAAATCAATGCCACTGAATTCTTAACTACTGGTGCTAAAGGTGATGTGTACCACTGGGACATGTCTCCATACATGTCTGATTTCGATGATGATGATGATAAATTCATCAACTTAGAAGCCAGTGAAGAAATCAACACCAAGTGTCTAAAATTCTTCCACCGTGGCAACTTCAGAGGCCAAGGTGGTAGAGGTATGGTCAGCTGGCATCCAATGATCGACCAATTGGTCGGTTGTGTTGATGAACAAGGTAGAGTATCCGTTTACAAACCATACGTTGAGACTACTCCATTGACTGAATAATTGAGCTTGCAAAATCTCTTCTAGCTATTTATTATATACGGCATTTTCTATCATTTATTCTATTTAAAATAAATTATTTAGTTATATAACTTTCCTTGAAGTATTATATCTACTATTTACTTAGTTTTTATTAGTCTATTGAAATTATGATGAAAACTTTTTGAATGCTTGGCGGCAAATTCAATAAAAGGATTTTCAAATAAAAACAATATAATAACATCATATTTAATGTAAGTTGTAAGAAAATATATTTAAGATATAGTATCAATGACTTATAGACGTTTATTGTCTTCTTTTAAATTATGTAGGAAATATTTTTAAAAGGATTATAAGGATGCTATTTCGGCAATAGTTAAATACTTGCTTTAAAACTTTATTAAGTCATTCTAAAAAAAAAAATGATTACAATGACAAAATGCGCTATTCACCGTATAATATACAAGAATATTTAAAATAAACAAAGTATAGTCTTTTTTACCATTGTCAAAGCAGGTTGGAAAGTAATGATATACATACTGAAGTAAATTTCAAATATTTTTAATTTAAAAGCTTTCTAAAACTCATAACTAAAAAAACGGTGAAAGTTACTCGAATCATTACAAAACCTTTTTTTTGTCGATTTTTTTTGTTTTTTAGCAAACATAAAATAACTCTATTCTATTAATAGATTTGCAAAAAGTGAAGTTCTTTCATCTTTGCGAAAATTTATTCAATGCTAATTTTTGATATTTACAAATAATATACTTATTAGATACCTTTCTACAATATCAACTGATTTCTTTCAAATCTGAATTTACAATATTCTATCTCTAGCAACTTTTTAGAGACGTTGTTGATTTCGAATCGAAAGTTAGCATTAGGGAATGGGTCAATCCAATTGCCATATTTTACCGACATACCCCAGAAATCCCAAAATACATAAAATATAATCGTTGTTACGATAAAAACGAATCATAACACGTATATTTGGTCCACTCACTTACTTCTGTTACAAATACCAAACATTATTACTATTCTTTCATTACACGTGACTTTTGGCTATTTTTTTCACTTGCCTTTGTTGACATATCAAAATTTAACTTCACTAAGCTTGGAAATTTCACTCTTGAAGTTGATCTAGCAGCACCTCATATCAAGATACAACAAAGAGAAGTATTACTCGTTATTAATCAAGTTATTAAAGAACCGAACACAACTTGCTTAATTTTTTTTTTCTTTTTGTTTTTATATTCAAGGCTATTGGCATCCTGTGTAGCCATTCAACCGGTGTATTCGACAAATCATTGATTTCGAGCTAGTTATACTACCTGAACTATTACATTTCATACCCATTTTGCTCTTATAATATAACATCCATTTTTGTTTGTGGATAAGTTATTCTCCATTCTGATATTTTTACTTTTGTACTTTCGCTGAAACATTGTAAAATAAAAATCCACTTTTGAACTTTTTTTTTTTTCTTTTTCCTTTAAAAAAATATTGCTATTTTATACCTGTGATAACCTATTCTATTCTTTATAAATAAATTGTGCTTTTATTCAAATTTTGCCCCATTCAATATCCTTTACATCGTAGATAAAATAACACTTAATGGCATCATTATTTAGACCTCCAGATCAACCAAGACATAATGATAGATCCCCAAAGTTAACATTACCAGCTAATCTAAGAAAAAATGTCACTACACCAGAGTTGACTAATAATACTCCTGTAAAAAGCAATCCTCTAACGCAGCACCAGTCAACTTCACTACCAAAACTTACAACTCCACGTCCAAAACCTTCTGGAACAACACCACGATCTCCAAGTGGTAATACAAACCCATTTTCACAATCTTTACCACCACTAAATGTTGCTGCAATCAATAATCAAATTCATAACTCAAATAAAAAAACACCACCTAACTATAAAGCACCTACTTTACCTAAATTACAAAATTTAGCGTTACCAATTAAAGCAACAACTACAAATGGCGATTTGAAATCTTTATCAGAATCATCTTCTATGAATAAGACAAGATCTCTTTCAAATCCAATAACAAATCCATCATTATCAACTTCTTCAATCCCTAGATTTGCACAGTCTATGGGATCATCATCTACAAACAATAAAAGACGTCCAGCTCCACCACCATTACCTCCATTGGTTTTAACTTCTTCAGGTGGTGCCTCAAATAATATCCATATTACTCACCCAAACCATCCTAATCTTCCAAAAGATGCTATTACTTTAACAGAATCATTACAGAATTTACATATAGATACCCATGGTAATAGAACAACGGAAAAACCATCTCCTTCTCCATACTCTAACTCTTCTAATTCTTCATCTACAATAAAATCAACCTTTAATAAGCCAAAGGCTCATTTACATCATAGAGCAGGTATTCAAGATACTTTGACCCAAGAAGGTGAAGAAGAAGGTGAAGGTGTATCTGATGCTACAAGTACTTCCGAGACATCAATAGTTGTTTCACCATATGAAAGAGAATTAATAGATACTTATAAATTACAGCCGTCATCTCAAGATATTCAAAAGTTAGAAAGTAGAGATGTTGATCAATTAGATGAAGATATGTGGTATTATAGTCATTTGAGTTCACAAATTGTGAAATTAGGTCTTTTAGGTGAAGGTGCTGGCGGATCAGTAGCAAAATGTAAATTAGTTCATGGTAAAAAAATATTCGCATTAAAAACTATAAATATTCTAAATACAGATCCTGAGTATCAAAAGCAAATTTTACGTGAATTACAATTTAATAGAAGTTTTGAATCTGAATACATTGTTAAATATTATGGTATGTTTGCAGATGATCAAAATACTTCAATTTTTATTGCTATGGAATATATGGGTGGAGGATCCTTAGATGCGGTTTACAAACATTTATTAGATAGAGGTGGAAGAATGGGTGAGAAAGTCCTTGGTAAGATAGCTGAATCTGTTTTAAGAGGTTTATCATACCTTCATGAGAAGAAAATTATCCATAGAGACATTAAACCTCAAAATATTTTATTAAACAATAAAGGTCAAGTAAAATTATGTGATTTTGGCGTAAGTGGTGAAGCCGTTAATTCATTAGCAACAACATTTACAGGTACATCCTTTTATATGGCACCAGAGAGAATTCAAGGTCAACCATATAGTGTTACATGTGATGTTTGGTCTCTAGGACTAACCTTATTAGAAGTAGCAGAAGCTAGGTTCCCATTTGGAGATGAAAACATGAAATCTAATTTAGCCCCAATTGATCTATTAATGGTTATTTTGACATTTACACCAAAGTTGAAAGAAGAACCTGAAAATCATATTACTTGGAGTAATTCATTCCGTTCCTTTATTGATTACTGTTTAAAGAAAGAGCCACGAGAGAGACCTTCACCAAGACAAATGATCAAGCATCCATGGATCCAAGGTCAAATGAAGAGAACCGTAAATATGGAAAAATTCATTAAAAAATGTTGGGAACAATGAGTAATTTATTATTTCATTAACATTACACAACACATCGTCAATCATTTATTACATTCCTTTGAGTATTCTATTATATTTTATTTTTATTTTTCACATTTAGCATATGAACATTCCCTTAATCATGTTCCAATTTAATTCATATATACAATCCTTTATTACTATTCTTTTTTTTTTTTAGATTAACAATACAAAATTACTTCCCACACTACAAATTTAATGAAGGTTCTAATAATCAATTTTCCATTCAAATAGACTTTAATATATATATATATATATATTTATATAATATTAGATACTATTGGAATAAAGCTTATTACCCGTTTCATTTCTGTCATTTTGAGGATTCGAACCCGTCTTTGTAAATAACCCGCTTCACATATCTTTGAAGAGAATCCTCAATAATCGAAAATAATTAATTACAATTATTAGAGAGAACTTTATTAATATTGATTATTTATGAGTTTTGTGTTTATCATAGGAATATACTTTGTCTGATAAAGATAATATTTAATAAACTAGAAGTCAATTGATGAATTTGTGAGTTTTATAAAATCTTTCATAATTGATACACACACACACACTTAATCATAAAAATTAGCAAACCTTTATAAATATGAGAGCATTTTCCAATGAAGCCAGAAGAGCTTTAACTTATAACAGTTCAAGAATTGTTCTTGGCAGATCGTCTACCATACTTCCATCTAGAGCTTTAATTAACTCTGCTAGTCGTACACAATGCGCACCATTAAACATGAGAAGATTCTATTCTGAAGATGCAACAGCTAAAAAAGAAAAAGAAGAAGGAGGTAAGAAGACTGATTCTGATCTAACTGAAGATCAGAAACGAATAACCGAATTAGAAACTAAATTAGATGAAAAGACTAAAGAAGCAGTTGAATTAAGGAATAGATTATTAAGGTCTGTTGCCGATTTCAGAAATTTACAACAAGTCACTAAGAAAGATATCCAAGCTGCTAAAGATTTTGCGTTACAAAAATTTGCAAAAGATTTATTAGAATCCGTAGACAATTTTGGTCATGCTTTGAATGCATTCAAAGAAGATGATATTAAGAAGAACCAAGAAATCAACGATTTATATACTGGTGTCAGAATGACTCGTGATGTTTTTGAAAAAACTCTTGTTAAACATGGTATTCAAAAATTAGATCCAGTTGGAGAAGAATTCGATCCAAACATGCATGAAGCAACTTTTGAATTACCACAGCCAGATAAACAACCAGGTACTGTATTTCATGTCCAACAAGTTGGTTTCACACTAAATAACAGAGTATTGAGACCAGCTAAGGTCGGTATCGTCAAGGATGCTGAAGACGCCAAGAAATGAGGGATCAACTGCTGACTTCCACTTCTTTTTATCCCGATTCTCAATGTATATATTTGTGTATGTAATATAATATGATATAAATGCATAATCATCCACTAACCGTGATACAACCTTAGAAATATGTTGTTGAACAGATTATTTGACAGAGCATCAACTGTCTTTGCTGGCGTTCCACTCTATTTATTGGCGCAATCCGGCAAAACAAACAAATCTAGCTTAACGTGTAAGAAAACGCTTACAATAAATAAATATAAATAAAACGAGAAAATTCTACTGCGCCTAATCTCGAGATCCTCATCGTAAATCTAGTGACAGATCTTTGAATCGCATCCACAATTGACAGCAAAAGCCTCTGAATTGAAGCTGATCAGCCCTTCTCATCTATTACTAACCACATATCTCGCAGTTCCAGTGGATCCTCTGACCTGTGTTGCCCATATCAGACAAGACAACTTCATATATTCACTCTGTCCTGTTCTCCTCTCGACAACTAATAAACAGATCATTTGAGGTAACGTACTGTGCAACACGTTATCCCAGTGCAGCGAATAAACAAATAAATATTCCTAAAAATAACTGTAAACAAACAGAACGAAAAATTGAAAGAAAAGACTCGTTAGGTTTTACCAGTTTACACTTACAATCAAATACAATAAAGATCAAAATATTGTGTGATTTGAATTATTTGAAAATATTGATATAATAACATATCCTCATTTCTATATCTCTCTTTGACGCGTAAGAGAAGCAACGATGACTACGGCACCTCATCGCCATATGTATTATGCAGAACGTTCATTTACTGCCCCTACAAATCCATTAGCAAACACTACTGGAACCAGTTTTCATAACGATTCGAGTTTTGGTTCCCAAAATTCACGTTATACCCGAAAGAAACCTGTCACTTTTGGTCCTTATTATGTGGGCTCAACTCTAGGTGAAGGTGAGTTTGGTAAAGTCAAATTAGGTTGGTCCAAAGCTAATGGAGATTCTTCTAATATGGTCGTATCAAAACAAGTAGCTATAAAGCTGATCCGTCGTGAAGCTATTATGAAAGGTTCAGATAAAGAACTTAAGATTTATCGTGAAATCAATGCTTTAAAGCATCTGACTCATCCTAATATTGTTAAACTAGAAGAAGTTTTACAAAATTCTAAATACATCGGTATTGTTTTAGAATATGCATCTGGTGGTGAATTTTATAAATATATTCAAAGAAAGAGAAGATTAAAGGAACCGTTAGCATGTAGATTATTTGCCCAATTGATCTCCGGTGTTTATTATATGCATTGTAAAGGTTTAGTTCATAGAGATTTAAAATTAGAAAATTTATTACTAGATAAACATGGCAATTTGATAATTACCGATTTTGGGTTTGTCAATGAATTTTCAAAGTATAATGAATTAATGAAGACTTCATGTGGTTCCCCTTGTTATGCTGCTCCCGAGTTAGTCGTTAGTACTAGACCATATGAAGCTAGAAAAGCTGATATTTGGTCTTGTGGTATTATCTTATTCGCAATGCTAGCAGGTTACCTACCTTGGGATGATGATCCACAAAATCCAGATGGTAATGATATCGCTAAACTATATCAATATATTGTATCCACATCTTTAAAATTTCCTGAATATATTTCACCAGTTGCAAGAGATTTATTAAGATATATGTTAGTTTCTAACCCTGCTAAAAGAGCTGCTTTGAAAGTTATTTTAAAACATGAATGGTTAGCTACTCATGATACTTTCTTATCCATAACTCCAGAAGATTGGGATCAAAAGGCAAAACTTGGTATTGCTGCAACTAATGCAATTAGTCCCAACTCAAGTAACCGTAATAGTATGGTCTTTACTAATAAGCCTTCCACAAAAATTAACCGTTATTCTGATATTTATTCTTCAAGTCCTGTATCTGGTGACAAGCAAATAAGAAATATCCAACCACCAAAACATCCTCAATCATCTGATAACAATAACATTCATAACAATAAACGTTCTAGTTATATCAACACTTCAAGCAATTTGCATTCAGTTCAATATTCTAACAATTCAAATATACCAGGTATGAACAATTACACTTCTGATTCTGTACCAAATAAGAGAGGTACTTTAATTATCGACTCATCAATCCTTGCATCTCTTGGTCCACAACCTGATTATTTAGCTAATAAATCATCTGGTAATAACACCGTTGACTTATCAGAATATCAAGACTTCAACAGAACTAAAGAAAATTCTTATGAAGGTAATAATAATGTTAAACCTAAACTTCAACATGAACATGCATCCACCGCATCTGTTCCAACATTTGCAACTCACATATATGCTGAATTAAATAAGAAACCAAATAGAATGAGTTATAGTGAATATTCTTCAATTAAGAGACCTAAATCTTATGTCATGCAAGAACAAGGATATTCAAGAACTCCTTCTAGTGATGAAATGGAAATAGATAATGCCACTATGAGAGATAAAAGGCTATCCTCACAATTTATGCCAAATTCTCAAATGTCAAAAACTTCTTCTACTCTACCTCATCCTAAAACAAAACCTAGAGCTACATCATACCATCCAACTTATGTTCCATCTAGATTATCTGCTGATGAATTAATGAAAACTAAGCCTCAAGGAGAAAAAAATGCATTAGAACAATTCCAACCACAGCCAATCAGAGAGCATCCATTTAGTATGCTGACTAACAACAATAGTAATCATCATAATTCAAATTCTTATTTTAGAGCTCCATCAACTTCTCATAGACAATCATCAAATGGCCGTTTAGCATCTAATGGTTCTTCGACCAAAATTCATGAAGACTATTCCATTACTAAAAACTCTATTTTTGACTCAAATTCATCTTTAACTCCTAACTATTCTAGCATATCTGATGCCGAAAATATGACACCTTCTTCTGAGAGAGTTCTTAATAATCCAAGAATGAAGAGAAAACAATCTCCATCAGTTACTTCATCCAATGATTATGAAAGTACATATGAAACACCTATTTCAAGCCCTGTTTCCACGGACAAGCATTATATTAAACATCTGAATAAAACTTCAAATAACTCAGGCCTATCGACACCAAAGCACATTATTGTTGCGGATCAGAACACCACTTTGGAAGATATGGACGAATCTTTAGAAATTGATATTGCAGAACTAAAGAAACCAATGGAAGGTCTCTTTATTTCTAATACCACTAGAAGAAATAGTGCTCATAATGTGACTCCAACTCGTTCATTAACTGGTCCAAGACAAAAAATGTCTCAAATTAAAAATAGAAAAAGATATAGTTTGATCGCTTTGCCATCACCTGTAACTGATTCTAGAACAAGTTTGATTTCAGAAGATTCTTCTAAAATTTCTCTTCAACAACATCAAAATAGCACCACTAGTTTTGGTGTGTCTGATTTCTCATCCAGAAATTCTTCCGCTACTTCATTCAATAGTCAACATCATTCACATGCAGTATTATCAAAGAATACAACTCTTGTTGAAACACCTACAAATCCTACTAAACGTCATCAGTCACCTCCTTCACATAAACCAAAGAGACCAGATGAACCTCAACGCCCACAACGTCGACCAAGCACACATTATTACAAGAATTCATATGGCGAGAACACTACTGTCGGCCACCATAAGCATCGTCAAAGTTATCAACCACCACCAACACAAACTTTGATTAAAGAAGAGACTATGAAGGCATCCCATCATAAGTACCGCCAAAGCTATCATCCACAGCCTCCACCACCTATTGGTGAAGAAGGTAATCATAAGCCAAGGCGTACACTTTCAAGGATTTCTACACCTCTATCTATTCGTACTTCTTCCACTACGAAATCTACTGCCACTCCTTCTTCATCTCATACTACTTTGAAAGCTCCTACTTCTACAGAATCTTCTCCAACCCCTAAAATTAATTTCAAGACTAGAAATACTAGCAAAGCCTCACAAGTAAGTAATGATGCAAAACCACAAAGAAAAGGAAGTCGTTTATTAGGTTTCTTCAAGAAGCGTACTGTTAGATAAAGGATCCAAGCAGTGTAAAAGCTTCTAAAGAGAAAATAAAAAATTAAGAAATGGAGTTTATCACTCCTTTATGAGTTAATTTGTATTTATTCAAGTTGTTCGCTTATTATATATTTATACTATTTTTTGTCATACCATCTATTCATTTTTTATATTATTAATACAGCATTTTGTTTGCATATACACTTTTTTTTTAAGAAAACTCAATACAATAAATATTTCAATCATATCTTTGAATCTTTCATTTGTAAATAGAAGACAAAAATATATTTAATATGCTAATATATTAGGCTAATAAAATTTCCTAATTAGATAAACTTTGTAAATATATATAAAAATATTAGAAAGAGATGTAATTTTTTAGAAACTAATGAAATGGAAATATATTATTAATAAAAAAACTTATAAGTTAAATATAATTAATTTATTCTAGTTAGATAGATTTTTTTAGATGTTAGATGGGTACAAGAAGATTCTGACGGAAGCACCGAAAGTCTTAGCTGGTAAGTTGTTTCTGAACTTAGCTCTGACTAAACCACTGTTACCGTGAGATCTAGTAATCTTACCCCAGATAACTCTGATCTTGGAACCTCTAATTTCCTTGGAAGCTCTGTAGACGTAAGCAACACGCTTACCCAAGTAGAATTGAGTATCTTTTGGGTTAGCAACACCTTCGATTTGGATCAAAGAGACGTTTGGGTTGTTAACGCTCTTGGATCTTTGGTAGGACAAGTGCTTACCTTTAACGTACACTATTTTAAAATTTTAAAAATAAACAAAACATATGATTTTAATATGGAATTTTTTATCATTTGTTAAATTTATATGTAAATATTGTTAGTAAAACAATCCTTGAGAAAGTGATATAATTTTAAAAAATACCAGGTTAGAATCATTTCTAACTTCATGAACGAGTGCATCGTTGCACAATTTTAAGTAACATACATCTATGGGATTCAGCCATTTTTGGTTTGCTTATTTTCGATTGAATTTTAAGTACAATGATTTAATATATACTTTTAAAAAAGCCCCACCCTAAATGTAATACCATCTTTTACAAAGCACATTGAGTATTATCGTGGAATTTTTCAGTAACCAACAGTCACTATCACATAGTGGATGCAGCACTTACTACTTACTACCTTCCTGGCCCTACGTTACCACCATCATCGGGTCCTTGGTGTATATTATTCGTCGATGGAGAAGAGTGAAAA
Organism: Yueomyces sinensis; assembly: GCA_030581855.1. Taxonomy (NCBI): domain Eukaryota; kingdom Fungi; phylum Ascomycota; class Saccharomycetes; order Saccharomycetales; family Saccharomycetaceae; genus Yueomyces; species Yueomyces sinensis. Next base: position 171,592 of record JAKTVU010000011.1, read on the forward strand.
TTGGCAGATTTGGTGGACGACGGACGTTAGATGCTTCTTACTGGCGACTCTAGGCAGGAATACATATGGCTAGTGAGAGCATATTGATGGAACATCTCTATGTACAGAACTCTCTAGACAGGAGTGAAAAATTCATGGTATGGAAGAAGCCAATCTTCCAGAGAGAGTGGCATCTCAATTTTCTTCCGCCAGCTGCTTCAGGCTGCCTAGAGACTCCGCCTCGAAACGAAATTTGAAAAAAAAGCAAAATAAAAAAAAGCAAAAATTTGAAGAAAAAATTGAAAAAAGCGAGCAGGAATTAAAAAAGTTTTAGGCGCGTGAAGTTGACGCGTCTCCTGATTTGAAACACTGGAAAAGCTTCCTTAATGAAACAATCAATATAGCTGATGATCAGTTGATCGATGACTCTCTTGCTTAATTAAATGTTAGACATGATGCTATATATAGATGTATGTAAATAACTTGTATATTATATGCGTTTTCCTTGAATTGATCTTGCTTATGAAAAGAGTGTATTTTGCAATCTGTAAGTGCAACGGCAGATACCATATCTGTTTAACAATCGTTTGATCAATATGTATCTTATTCCTTGGTTTTATTCAATTCTTCTTCTACATATTTGACACAGCTTCGTAGAACAAATAATTGATCCAATTGCAAGTCATTATTACTTGAATCGAGTTCACCGAATGCAACATACACTGGCTTTTGAAATTTCTTAGCCATTATTGTTGACAATTGCCTGCTTACTTCTTTATATAGTTCTTTATTTGTATCCAAGAGTACAGTACTGACAACATCATTCTTATATGGCACAGCGTAATGGTATGAAACCAGACTTACTTTATCAGTTAGTGGATCATTAGTTGTCGTCTTGTTGTAAATTGTAAAGGAGATGGGCTTTTTCTTACTATCTACTTCGGGTAGTGATAATAACAGTTGTAAAGAACTCGATGAGCCAACGAAATTTTCAATTGTTTTAGTAATAATCTTAATAGTCATTGTGGCTGTAGTCGTAACACTATATAGATTGTGGGTGTGGCTATTCCCTTTTTAATAAACATTAAATATAGAAACAATGCTGAGCCTGATTACTCCTATATGCTTGTATCTCTTTGTTTTTGTTTTTTTCCACTCTGTTTGTGTGGGTTTCTCACTCGAAGAGCCACTCGTTTAAGTAACCGAGTATATTTTTAAAGAAACGAAAAAATACCAAATTACAAGTAAATCATCGAATTTATACAGATAATAAAAGCAAGTCAATCCCAGTTCTAGAACTATATAAAAAGAATCCTACATTGAAGTAATACCAATAATGAAGTCTAGTCCTATCCCAGTTATCAATATCGTCGCTTGTCTAATTCCAGGATATGGTATAGGTTACCAAGGTAGATTACCATGGAGATTAAGAAAAGAGATGCGTTATTTCAAAGAAGTGACAAGTAATACTGTAGATCCTAACAAGAAAAATGCTGTGATCATGGGAAGAAAGACATGGGATTCTATCCCTGCCAAGTTCAAACCGTTGCCGAATAGAGTCAATGTTGTGGTCTCGAGATCCTTTAACGAACCTTGGCACGGCGCTATACACACTTGTGACAAAAATGGTCAATTGTTAGAGAAACCATACTATCAATCAAACGATTTGAATTCGGCATTAACTTATTTAAAGGATAACCATGAAACTTTGAATTTGGAGAGAATCTATGTCATTGGTGGTGCGCAAATCTATTCACAAGCTGCTATCTCGCATCACGTGACCCATTGGCTATTAACTTGTGTTAGTCAATTGTCTAATAAAACCGCCATTGAACAACAAGATTCTAATATATCCGAGAGTTTATTATCTGCTGATTTACCTATGGATACTTGGTTACAAAAATCATTATTACAAGAGTATTCTCCAGTTAACAATACCGATTCGATTTGTCAATTTTTACCTCCAAAAGTGAACTTGATCGATACTTTCTCTCCTATCAAACCTACAACTGATGATACTGAAGAAAAAGCATTATCTACCATTGATTGCAATCAAATCAACGACTTCTTTACCGCCCAGAATGCTCATTTCACCACACGTGAGGGCTCGTATTTGTTTGCGGTCGCTCTGTACGAACACCGTAATTTCTCAACAAATTAGAACGAAAAATCGTGAAATTTCACAATTTCCGCTTTAACCTCTTCGAAGTTTACTCGTCAATTGATGCTATGTGCAGCGATTTGTTTTGTCGTTTACGGTCCTACAATTATCTTACAGAGACCACCAATTCTAGTTCCTATTCGAGCCAACACTGCATTTGTTAGTTTACCTTGGAAAAAAAATTGTTGTGGGAAAAAAGTTTCTTTCGAAATAGAAATAGCAAGAAGAGATAAATAAAAGAAAAAGTTTTTAATCATTGGCGTTAAAGTGATTGTAGTTAGCATTTCTAATAGTTTATCGTTGTTGTGATAATCATAGATTTCAGATTGTGTTAAGGACAATTGTTGTTTGAGAGTACAGGTGATATCAATTTTTAAAAGAGAAAATTAGAATATACTAATCTTTTCTTCTGTTTGTTGTTTTTCATATTATTAAATCAAATTCATCATTTATAATTAAAAGGAAAGGTACCCTTTGTTAATAATAACTTCTTTTTAAAACAAATATAAATTAAAAATGTCTGACAAATACGCATCCACTTCCTCATGGAAATCTTTTTTAAAGTCAATTGCCTCTTTCAAAGGTGATATTTCCGCTTTAACTGCTCCACCATTCATCTTATCCCCACAATCTTTAGTTGAATTCTCAATGTACTGGGCTATGCATCAACATTTATATATGGCACCAAACTTTATTGATGAAACTAACTTTAAAGATTTTCATGATAAAGATTCTCCATCTCCAGATATGGCTAGAATGTTAGGTGTTGTTGAATGGTTTATCTCTTGTTTGAGATCTCAATATTTTACCAGAAGTCAAGGTTCTGAAAAGAAACCATTGAATCCATTTTTAGGTGAAGTTTTCGTTGGTAAATGGGAAAATAAAGATGATCCACGTTTTGGTGAAACTGTTTTATTAAGTGAACAAGTTTCTCACCATCCACCAATGACCGCTTTTTCTGTCTTTAACGATAAGAATGATGTTAAATTACAAGGTTACAGTCGCATTAAAGCTACTTTCTCTAAAACTTTAACATTAGGTGTTAAGCAATACGGTCACACTGTATTAACTTATGGTAAGCACAAAGAAACTTACTTAGTTACTGTTCCACCATTACATATCGAAGGTATCCTTCATGCTTCTCCATTTGCTGAATTAGAAAGCAAAGCTTATATTCAATCTTCAACTGGTATCTTTACCGTTATAGAATTCTCCGGTAGAGGTTACTTCTCTGGTAAGAAGAATACTATGAAGGCTAAGGTCTATTTATCTACTGATGACTATAAGAATAAGCAAGAACCATTATATACCATTCAAGGTCAATGGTCGGGTGTCTGTACAATCACTAAAGTTAGACCAAATACCGAAGAACAAGATGTTGAAAAAACTCCATTATTTAAGGATGTTATTTTCTTTGATACTGCTCTAGATAAGATTGAACCATTAGTTGTCAAACCAATTGAGAAACAACATCCATTAGAAAGTAGAAAGGCTTGGTTCCATGTTGCTGAAGCTATTAAGAGTGGTGATTATGAAAAGATTGTTGAAACTAAAACTGCATTAGAAGAATCACAAAGAGCTTTGAGAAAGGAAGAAGAAGAAGCCGGTACTAAATGGCAAAGAAGATGGTTCTTTGATGTCGATTACGACCGTGATTTCACTGAACCACAAGCAGAAGAAAAGGGTATTTTTGCTACTCCAAATGATAAATTCGTTGTATTATCTAATATGATTGGTTTATCTTTGAAGGATGTTCCAAGTGGGACTTTAGTTGGTGATAAAGAAGATAAGAAGGAAGGTGTTTCTAGTTTGCATTGGAGATTCGATAGACAATTATGGGATGAAGAAAAAGAAGTTGAACTTTAATCTGATACATAATTTTGTATTTTTGTTATGATTTTGTTTTTTTCTTTCTAGTATGACCACTCATTGATAAGTCCTGATTATGATGAACATGTTTGATTTATTTAAACGCTACTAGCTTTCGCATGACGCTCCTCCCATTAATGTATGATAAATATTGTATAAGTTAGAAATTTTTTTAAAAAAAGTAAAATTCGATGTTTGATTTCGAGTTGATAAGCGGTTAAATATGTATACTTTTAAACATACATCAATCATGCCTATATATAGACATATCACCTTTTATTTTTTATGTACATTTAATAAATTGGAGCCCATTATTGATTGTTTATTTTTTTTTTTTTTCAATTATAAGTTAAAATTTTATTAAATATATAATATTTAATTTTGCAATTATGAGCTGTTAAATCAAGACTAAGTTACAACTCAAAGCTATTTTAAAAGAAATAGTGTTTATAAAATAGTGGTGTAAAGATACAGAAGTAATTATGAGTAAAGATTGTGCTAGAGATACACTAATTATAGTCCCTTGTCATGGTATATGGAAATGGGACCTCTCTGAAGCAAAAGAAGAAAATTTTGGTCAATATACTAACCAATGGTTTTTAGCATCATTCCAAGTTGAAGGTAATGATCATCATGCATTTATTAAGCATGCATTACGTGCAATTGAACAACATTTACAACCTGAGTTATTTGTGAAATCAATTGTTTTATTTTCTGGTTCTCAAACTAAGAAAGATGCTGGATGCATGTCTGAAGCTCAATCTTATTATTTCTTAGCTAAAAAGCTTATAGAACATTATTCCACAGATCCAACAAAATTTCAATCTATATTTAAAGAAGATTTAAATATTGTTAAACATCTAGCAAACATTATTCGTTTAATCAAGGAACGTGGGACTTCAATTGAAGCATTATTTATTCAGACTATAAGTACAGAAGAATCTGCTTTAGATTCTTTTGAAAATTTATTATATTCATATTATCGTTTTGCTCAATTCAATGGCAATAAATTATTCCCAAAGAAGGTCATTGTATCTGGTTTTGAATTCAAAGAAAATAGATTTTTGAAATACCATTCGCATGCTTTAGATATTGATCCTATGGATATAACATTCCTATCAGTTGAACCACAACCACCAAATTACACAAAAGGGCAATTACAAAAGTATTTTGACGATTTGTATAAAATGGAAAATAAGAATGCATTAAAACTGTTCGAACAAGATTGGTATGGTAGAAGAGATCCATTATATAGCAAGAAACAATCCAGGAATCCATTCAACAGGATTCCAAGCTATGGTGATGTTCAATTGTTAGATTTATCCTTGGATCATCAAGATGATGAAAAGTTTTTCCAAACCTATGTTAAGGGTAAAATGCCATGGTCTAAGAATAAATAGAACAAATATATAGATTTTTATACTTTTTTGATTATGCAATCTAATAACAGTAACTAGTTCAAATGTTGCTGTGAATCAATGATGAGATGTACACAATTTCATATATTTAACTTTAGAATATTTTATTTTTAGGTTAGTTACCGAGGTGGTAGTAATATTAGTAATTCAATTTCTTAGCGCCTCTCCCTATAAAAGATGCTACAAATATCAAGTTTTAAAGGTAAATTTTGATATATAAAGATGCTTTGATCTCATATTATTTAGACATTTCAAGATAAATAGAATATAATTAGTCTATTCATCTAGCATCAATAACGACATACACAAGTGAGTTGTTATTCTTAAAGAAAGCATTTTCTGCAACATTATTTTTTCACTTAAAAATTGAAATATTGTTCAACATTCAATAAATTCATATCCATACAACTTAAACAAGAATGAGTTCATTTAATGGTACATTACACAAATATAATGGCACTCATGTGGCTTTTGAGATATCTCCAGTGGGACGCAAGAATGTGCTCATCCTGATTGGTGGTATGACAGATGGTTTACTATCTGTTCCATACACCACGAACTTGGCAGCTGTAATTGCACCGTTAGGTTTCACTGTCATTAATCCTCAAATGAGTAGTAGTTTTAAAGGGTTTGGTATCTCTTCTTTGGATAGGGATATACAGGAATTGAAAGAATTAGTCAAATATCTCAAATCTGAACAAGGTGGTTCAAGAGAGAAAATTGTTATTATGGGACATTCAACAGGCTCTCAGGATGTCATGCATTATCTATTAAATAAACCAAATGATATCGATGGTGCTATCTTCCAAGGTTCCTGTTCAGATAGAGAAGGTTTAGTGGAGAATGTAGATGCAGATGTTTTAGACCGTTTGAATAAAAAAGCTATAGAAATGGTTAAGAATGGTCAAAAGAACGATCTTTTACCTAGTGAATATTCCAATATAATGATCAATACTCCATTGACTGCTTATAGATGGTGTTCTTTGACGCTTCCAGGTGGTGATGATGATTATTTTTCAAGCGATTTAAGTAATGAAACTTTTGCAAAAACATTCGGTAAGATTAATGTACCATTTTTAGTTGCATATTCTGGTAAGGATGAATTTGTACCATTACATATTGATAAAATTGGTTTATTGAAAAGATGGGAAAACGTAAGTAATCCAAAATATTGGTCTAAGGCTTCAGGTCTTGTAGAAAATGCTTCACACTTTGTAGAAACTCCGGAAACACAAAAGGATTTATTTAACAAGGTTACAAGTTTTCTTAAAGAATTTCAATTAGCCTAATTTTATAAAACTATAGAATTATTTATATAAGAGATATTAAAGTTATTAATTATTAAATAGAAAATTAAATAATAATTTTCTTTATTTTTAATTATTTGAAAATTGCTTATGAAGCCAAAAATATAAATTCCAATTTTAAATAATATTAAAAATTTAAAACTATCTGTACTTTAATTGTTAAACTAATATACTACAAAAATAAAGAAATTAATAATTAATTCTCTACTATTTGTCTTATATATATCTATCTCAATTTTATCTCCTTTGGGCCCCTGTGTTTTAGACAATTAATTAGTGTCGTACAATACAAAAAAAGATAAAATTCTAAATTATTGATATTATATAGCAAATAGACTGTAATGACTTCAAATAAATTAATATTTGCCTTTATAATTTCTATTACAGTATCCATGATCCCCAAAACTTTTATTATTCAAAATTTTGAATATTTAACGACTCTTATTTCTAATGTTTTCTATTTCGCTTCATTAGGATGGCTCATCTGATCTTGAAATATTCAATAAATATCTGTCAATAGCAGATATCAGGCACTTATAAGTACTCTGACACTATCAAACTGTGAATATAACTATACCAGTCATATTGTTGTTTTCAAGCCGAAAAAAAATAATCTCATCTAGTCTCTTATGGTACTTTCCCACCATTTATGACTATATCTCATTTCCCTAATATTCACTTGTAAAATAAAAAAGAATGATCAATAAATATTCTGGAATATATGGTATTGGTGTTGATATTGTTAAAACGAGTAGATTTACAAGATTATTAAGCAAGTACCCACTAGATCAAAGTGTTTCCCCAAATTTTTACCAATTGGCGGGCAAGTTCATGCATCCTACTGAATCAACTATTTTAGAAAAGAAGATACAAAACAAAACCACTGAAAATAATATACATGCTTACATTTCTGGCGTATGGTCAATTAAAGAAGCGATTTATAAAGCACTCTGTTCATATGTCCCACATGATTCTTTCCAATTCCCTGCACAAAATATATACACGACGCTATTCTACAAGATCAACAACCAAGAAACTGGAGCACCACAAATAGAATTCGACGATAATTTTGCCAACCAAAGTATAAAACACTCACAATTTTACCATCAATATATAATTGATGCCAATTTGAAAGCTTTATTGTCAATATCGCATGATGGAGACTACACTGTCGCTTATTCCTGTCTAGTAAAAGAAACAAAATAAATAACATCTATGATACAAAAAACATTATAAACATTCTAAAAAATTGATAATTGATTGATTGTAAGTTATTTATTTGAATATTAATCGGTATTATTCCAATATTTACACTCTCAACAGGCATCGAACGCGCGAAGACGCGTAAACAGTTTTTTTTTGTTTTTTGGTGCCTCGGACTTCAAATAGTGAAAAAAAGGCTGGCATTAAAAAGTGCTGGTAATACCAGTAATTAATTTTAGAAAACACAGCTCATCGCAGCTTAACAAGGGCACCAATTCAATAGTTAGATGCAGGTAGATCTGTCCAAGATTCGATTAGAACTGATTTTGATATAATAATTACAATCTTTTGTTTTATCACGACTGGAGCACTTCTTTTTTCCCTTTCTTTGTTTCGACAAGAACACCTAGTTTAAAGAATAAAAATAGTAGCAATATCAATATACTTGAAATTGTGAAGTATATACAATAATAATAACACCTTACAATGACGCATAGAGTTTCCAGTCTGATCAAAAAGTTTGAATGCATCTCATCAGAGGCTAAAGAGTTTGAACACATACCTGCACTACTAAATGAATTGAAGCAAGAATCCCATGATAATCATTTGGAAGAATGTGATGAACAATCTTTAAATGATACATCAGTATTGACAGGTATGAAATTACAACACCATTTATCTTTAGCTGAACCTCTGAAGTTCAAATTAAGATCTCCATCTTTCTCTGGCATTTCAGACTCAACTTTATTCGATTCACAAGAAGAAGATGAACTAACATTAGATAAAAATGACAATTTTTTGACACCACAAAGACAAAATATTGTTAACCTTTTAGAATCCCCAATCTCTCCAGATTCAGGTAGAAAGAATACTCTTTTCTCTCCAAATAATTCAGATTATGACACTGATGAAGAAGGCAATGAACTTGGAAATAAAAGTTTTAATGATACATTTGAACTTACAAAGAATAACTTATCCGAATTAAATATATCCCTTGATTCCAACGCTAAACCAATTTTACTTAAAACTGATGTAGCAACTGTGAAACCTTTGATATTTTTCTCTGATCCAAAAGAAGAAGAAGAACAACCAAGATTAACAGCTCCTGAATATATAAAAATTAACAATGTGTCTGAAGATGCTTTACCACAAATCTTTGAAAGTTTAGCCCATGAATTAATCGATTCAGATATTATAAAAAATACAAAAGGGGATTCGATGAATCTATCTATCCAGTTTAATGAAAATAATACAAAATTACAATTAGTTAATACTGAAGAAATAAAAGAAGATTATAAATTCGTGGAAAATATTTGGAAATCTCAAAATATATCTGAGTTAGAGTGTGATAAATTACTTGGTAATAAAAATCAAAATGAACTACACAATAAGAAAATAGAACTATCGCAAAAACAACTTTGGGATAAGTTTTTTAAATTTTATGGTTCAAAATTAGTTAAACATAATGATAATATTTTATTTGAATTTCCAGACTTATTGAATGCAATTCAAAATTGTTCAACTGTTTCTAAAATCATGGATTTTGGTTGTGGTACAGGTAATGATTTATTTCCAATACTTCAAGATAATGAAAACGAACAATTAAGAATAACTGGCCTTGATTTCTCTTTAAAAGGTCTTGAGATTTTAAAAAAATCTAACTTATATAACTGGTTCTCCGATATCGTTCAACTTGAACATTGTGATATTACTCTGGATGCTACTTCTAACTTTGAAGCTTCTTCAGTTGATATCGCTATTTTGAATTATACATTAAGCGCCATTAAACCACAAGATTGGAGCAATGTCCTATCAAATATTCACCACGTTTTGAAACCCCAAGGTAAGCTATTATTTAAAGATTATGCCAAATACGATTTTGCACAACTCTATCTTGATTCTATACAAACATCTGATGAAGAAAACAGTAATATAACTACTCACGTTAAGGAAGACGGTACTATAACGCATTATTTCGAAGAGAAAGAAGTTGAATCTCTTTTCACACAAAATAACTTCTTTTTGATCAAAATATGCACAACACAAAGGCAATTGCATAATGAACAACTTGACAATTGCTTGCATAGCTCAACTCTTCAAGCCGTCTTTGAAGCATCTTCAGCATAAAATTCTAATTAATAATTTTTTTCTAAAAATTCATATCATGTTGCATTTATACTATTTAATATTAATAATTCTTTTTTTTTAATCGTAAAAACTCTTTAAATTGTATAATTTTTTAAACCTCTTTATTCCATAATTAATGGATTAAGATATTTATTGTATTTAAGGTATTCCCATGATAAAGTGATGAGTTTAAACAAAGGCGTTTAAATAAAAAAATGAAAAATTGAGGAACCCTCAAACTAGAAGACTTGATAAGTTTTGCTCAGTAAGTAGTGTCAGTACACTGTGCTCTTAATGAAGTTATTAAAGAATGAACAGCTAATTAATTCTGAATGGCTTTGGCAGTGTGATGATGATGAGAAAGACGTGAATGTTTTCGATGCCCCAGATAAAACTTGGTTATTATTTGGCATATTCTATTTAGATGAATTACAAGCAACTAACTTACCAGTCATAGAGAAAGCTTATGAAATCTGCAAGGAAGTATTCCATGAATGGGCATTGAAGTTCCCTTGGTCTGAGGGTATTGGCCCTGATATTCACATTGAAACAATCCCAGATCAAGAGAATGATGATTCTTACATTCTTGGAAAGCTATGTGTCGAAGATAATTTAGTATTTGAGGAAGGTCTAGTAGTATCATTATTGCAACAGGTGTCTAATAGATTGAATGAACAATATTTTATAAAGGTCAGTGATACTTCTGGTGATTTTATACTTGCTGAATGTTATGAGGATATTCCAGAAGATTACAATTTCCCAATTGCTAATAATAGGTTATGGATAAATGAGGGGAAATTTAAGTTAATACCCAAGAATTACTTATTAAATGAAGGTCTTACTTCTGAGAATGCTTTACTCTTCCTACAAAAATCACAAGAATCATTAATTGAGATCAACAGTATTAGCAATGGAATAAAGTCTAAAATTTTGGATAAATTCCCAGCTTACTACCTTTCAAATCTGGTTAGAGTTCCTCTATATATTGAAAACCCTGATTATCTTAATATAATAAGAGATGCCACTCAATATAGTAGTCATATTTTTAAAAATGTAAGCTCCTTAAATGACGCTACAACAGATAGTACTATCACACCGGCAAAAGATAATGGAACAAGCGTTGATGTACTAGCTCTGAAGGATCATGTAGATGTATTAAAATACTACTTTGAACAAAATGATATTGTTGTAGATTCGACAAATTTCCCACTATATACAGGGCGATTGATGTGTGCATCTCTTCAGAATTTAATAGAGAGCGGAAATATTACTGTGGATTATAATGAAACCACTACTAATCTAGATTCGCCAAGCTCTAGTGAAAGTTTCAAATTAAGTAATTTTGATGTTATTGATTTGAAGGCAGATATAAAACCAAATGATGATATTGAACCAACAGAAGATTTGATAAACAAACTTGGTAGCTTTATTCTTGATGAGAGTAATATGGATGATTTCACAGAATCTAATGAAGAGAAAAAGAAAAAATCCAAACAAGGGAGAAGAAATAAAGCTAATACGAAGGATATTGATCTTGATGACGTTAACATTGATGAGGATGATTTTTTTGAATTTTTCTTAAAAAATGCATTAAATATGAAAGATACTGAATTGTCTAATTATAGATCAGAACATTTACGAGATGATATATCATCTAACGAAGAATTAAATGAATTAGATGAATTATTTAGTTCCACCAACGAAGATAATACAGATGAAGCGGTTAAATCAATCATCGAGACTTTACAAGGAAATGGAAGCACCAATGGTGGGCCACTTGAAGTTCTTCTTCGTAATCTATCTAATGAAGAACAATAGTAACTTAACTAATTATTCTACATATACAATTTGTAATGTAATGTAATATGATGTGAGTTTATTAGTTTTGTTTTGTATATATTTCTTCCTCTATATATAATTCTACATAGTATCAACTACTTGAGGTGCTGGTGAATAAAAAGAAGATTCATCATCAGCTTTAGAACCTGCAGATTTGATATCTTCTTCTCTTTCATCAAAATTCTCCCATTCACTCTCATCGTATAAACCTTGGTATGGAATATATGATTCAAGTAATGGTTCTGGTTTTAAATGCAACAATAAAGCAGATGCAGATTTTGATGCCATTTCAGTTTCAGCTCCAATTATTGAATGCTTAAATTGTGTTTTAGCATAACTAATGCGATTTGATTCCAATATTTGTTCAGAAGAAACCTTAATATCGGTATCACTTGATGACAATTCTTCTTGAATAACAAATTGTGATGAAGAATTTAGTGGCAATAATCTATTAGTTGTTCTTCTTCTTATCAAAGGAGTTCTTCTAACACCACCACCTGTAGGTAGCCATGAACGCTGTGTGTCAAATTTATTGATTGCTACTTCTTTACCGTATGAACGGTTTAATTTGTTAACACCACTAAATGGTGCAGTTGCAGTTGCTAAATCATAAAAAGACCCATTACGTGAACTATATTCAGAATTACTAGAAGCAGAAGAAATAACACTTCTATCTCTTCTTAAACGAGCGATTGAAGTATTTTGAATTTGTGAAGCATCAAATGATAGCGATTTAGTAGGAGTTGGATGAAATCTTGGAGTTTCAGTACATTTTGGAGAAGTAAAATATTCTGTTGAATAATCTGATGCATAAGTATCATTTGATTGTTGTGAAATATTAGATAATTGCCTTATTGCAGGTAAAGAATGAATATTATCAGCTACTAAATAACGCATTTTACTTGTAGATTCACTATCATATTCACCACCAGTTGAAGTTTGAATGGAAAAATCACTTGAAGCAATTGATTTAAATTTTTTTAATCTTGGTCTATCTGAATTTTTATTACTACTACTATTTTGTCTTCCTTTTATAGAAACTTGAGGATCAAGATTTTCTTTATTATTAATTTTGAAAGAACTAATAGCAGAAGGTTCATCAATAGATTCTGATGAATCTGAAATTGTTGACCTCTTTTTTTGTAATTTTGTAGATGATTTTTGTCTTTCATTTTCTTTTGAATAATTACGATTAGTTGGATTTGATGAACCAGATTTCTTTGCAGAATTTGAACTATCTGAACTTAAACGAGTATTTGTATGTGTTATAGCCAATGCAGTTTTAGAATCAAACTTTAATGTAGCAGATGAATTAGAATTATTATTTAAATTATTAGTAGCATGGCCATTATTACTTGTATTACCATTACCATATTGTTTATATTGAATTCTACTCTTTTCTCTTTTATGTTTAAAGAAATTCTGAACTCTACTAAAAATATTTGATTTTTGTTCATTTATTTTATGTTGGGAGTTATGGTCCTGATTAGAGAATGTAGAAAGTTCTGATGTAGTAGAAGCTCTAATTGTAGTATGTGGACGATGAAACTTATTATTAATATTAGTATTACTTGAGTTATTATTATTTGAATGTTTATTATTATTATTCTGAATATTATTAGGGGTATCATTTTTTGAATTGTTATTATTTCTTGAATGGGTATTTGAAGAATTATTATTATTACAGTTTGAATTATTTTTCTTATTAGTAGTAGAATTTTTATTTGTAATATTAATATCTGAATCAGTTCTATTATTATATTTCAAACTTTTATTATTACTTGAATGATTTTCAATTTTTGAATATTTTGAAATAGTTGAATTAGAATTTGTCTTGTTGTTATTATCTGTTGTTGATATTGAAGAAGTTAAAGTTTTTGATTTATTTTCATTTTGTGATAATTCAACCGAAATATTTTTATTTTTATTATCATTTGGTAGTAGTAAATTATTATTTTGAATTAAATCATCAGGATTATGAAGTAATAATAATTGATTATCATCATCGTCATCATCATTATGAATTAAACTATCATTTTGTTTTAATTTTTTATTATTGTTGTTGCTTATTGACTTATCTACTAATGAATATGATTTTTTTGCAGCTAATTCAAGACTTGTATTTGATAAAAGACTTGTCTTTGATTGAAAGAATTCTCTTGAATGATTAGCACCATCTAATACTCTTTTCAATGATATTACAGATTTAGATCTTTTTGGTGTATTTAAATTTTTATTATTATTATGATTACGTTTTTGCTTCTCTTTCTCTAATAATAATAACCAAGTACCAGATAAAGAATCACATTTCCTTTTTTGAATTGAATATTTAATTGTTTGTGTATCATAACCAGTTTGTCTTAATTTTTTTAATAATTTTTTTTCAGTTTTACTATTAAATTTATTATGATGATTTCTTTGTTTTGATAAAATTGAATTACAATTTTTTAACATTTGAATACCATTTGGTTGTAAAAATGGATGTTGTAAAATTTCTTTCATATTTGGTCTTTTAATTGGATCTTTATCTAATAATTTAGTTAATAAATCAATAGCATCATCATTTAAAATATTTTTATCAAAATTAGGCATTTCATTAATAATTTTCCATTCAGTTTTAATTTGATCATCTTCATCAAATGGCATATAACCATTTAATAAAGTATATAAAATGACACCTAATGACCAAATATCAGTTTTAAAACCATCATATTTTTCTCTTTTAATTAATTCAGGTGCCATATAAACTGTTGTACCACAAACAGTCTCTAAAATATTCTTTGATGCACATTCTCTAGTAAAACCAAAATCTGTTAATTTAGTATTACCATCTTTATCTAATAAAATATTCTCTAATTTTAAATCTCTATGAACACAATTCAAAGAATGTGCATAATAAAGAGCACTAGAGATCTGTGCAAACATCAAAGAACAATCTTTAATTGGAATTCTTTGTAATTTTAATAAATGGTCATATAATTCTTTACCTGGACAATATTCTAAAGCCATCCAAACTTTATTCTCTGTTACAATAACTTCATATAATCGTGTAATAAATGGGAATTCGAATTGTCTATGATAAAATACTTCTCTAACAACATTAGCGTCATTTTTATCACTAGATTTCAGCACTACTTTACGATGACTTGGTTTATGACATGCTAAATAAACTTTACCAAAACTACCTTCAGCAATTTGATGTAATATCCTATAATTACCTACTTCAGCCAATTCATTTGACATAAACTGTGAATACAGTTTATTGTAGGAAGCATTGATTACAGCTTTAATATTATTTCGTTCAGTAATGGAGAGTTGAACCATGGAAATTTTATATTATATTTTTGTCAATTCTAAATACTATATTTAATTATTTTTTTCAAAACGATGCGAATATGCTTAATGTGAGTTCACTTCAGTCTATATAATGGGTTAAAGTGAATAAAATATGCTTATTATTATAGTCTATCGATGCAACTTTTAATAAATAATAATACACTAATTGTTATATTGTTGATATATACTACTTGTATTCTTGAAATGTACGTCGAACGACTTTTTCCTAGACGTGTATTAATCTGGTATCCTTGACGAGCAGTATAGTTACAATAGTGGTATTAACCTCGACTGGGAAAAAAAGAGGAGTTAGTGTATCTGGTGTTATTACACTAGTCACTACTTACTTGTTAGTAGTTGTTTAGAGTGTTATTTGTTGTTGTTAGAGGGGGTTCATGATAGGAGAAACAGCCAGGCAAACTTGCAATATTTTTTCGATTCTTATTAATTTCTCTCTCTCCCAATTATTCTCCTATTCGGGCAGCAAGAACCCCGTTCGAAACCAACTTGTTGCAACAATTATACTATTAATTATATATTATTATTATTGTTTAAAAAGATATTTATCTCTTTGATATCAGTGATATCCAGGAGATAAATATCTTGATATTGTTACTTGTAGATAGACTCTTATTATTAATTATTATTGATTATTGACTATTATTTCTAAAAAATCGCTGTTCGATTCTCGATGATGACATTTATATCAATACATAATATTTAAATATAAATTAAATGAGATCTAATAATAATAATAATAATAATAATAATAAGAAGATGATTATAATATAGTCATAACACACTCTCTTGGTCTTTATTCTGCTCTACTCGTTTTCTTCTTCTATAGCGTCTATTATATATACTAATACTTTTGTAAGAGTCATTGAAAAAAAATTATAAAAATATTGAAAAAAATAGCATTATTTAATATTTAATAAGATATAATGTCGAGTTATCAGGTTTCATGAGAGTTACTCGTAATCTACTAATGACTGTACAAACTTATAAAGATGCATTGGCTGCATTGAACTCTTTACAATCAAATCATGCTACTATTACTGCTATTAGAATGAAAAATGATAAACGTAACCCTATGGCTTTATTAGATATGAAAGAATGGTGTAGACGTATAGGTTATAATGAGGATGATTTAAATAGATTGAATATGATTCATATTACTGGTACTAAAGGTAAAGGTTCTACTGCTGCTTTTACTTCAAATATTTTATATCAATATAATGATAATTTAAAAAAAATTGGTCTTTATACTTCACCACATTTGAAAACTGTAAGAGAAAGGATAAGAATTAATGGTTTACCTATATCAGAAGAATTATTTACTAAATATTTTTTTCAAGTTTGGAATAAATTAGATTCAACACAATCAAATTTATCAGAGTTCCCACATTTAACTAATGGTGTTAAACCAGCATATTTTAAATTTTTAACACTTTTATCATTTCATGTCTTTTTGATGGAAAATTGTAATTGTTGTGTTTATGAAGTAGGTATAGGTGGTGAATTAGATAGTACTAATGTCGTTAATAAACCTTTATCTTGTGGTGTATCACTTATAGGTATAGATCATACTGCAATTTTAGGTAATACTATAGAAGAGATTACTTGGAATAAATCAGGTATCTTTAAACCTGGCTCGTCTGCATTCTCTGTAGAGAATCAATTACCATCTGCTAAGAAAGTATTACAAGATAGAGCAAATGAACGTAAAACAGATTTAACTTATATACCAGATTATAATAATCTTAAAAAAATTAAATTAGGTATATCTGGTGATTTCCAAATTTCAAATGCATCATTAGCTGTAGCTTTAGCTTCTTCATCATTGAATAAATTAAATATACATAATGATATCATTTCATTAAATGATCCCACTACTAAATTACCTTCAAAGTTTATTAGAGGTTTACAAGATACTACTTGGAATGGTCGTTGTCAAACTTTAATTCAAGGAAATAAAACTTGGTATTTAGATGGTGCACATACAAAGGATAGTATGATTGCAGCTTCTACTTGGTTAAGGGATACGATGAAAAATAATAATAATACACCCAATTCAAAAAGAATTTTATTATTCAATCAACAAACTAGAGATGCAAATGCTTTAATTGATCATCTTTATGATGTAATTAAATCAGATATACATTTTGATGAAGTCATCTTTTCTACAAATGTAACTTGGAAATCAGGTTATAGTGATGATTTGCTATCTCTGAATAATTCTTCAACTATTATAGACAAATTAGAAGTTCAAAAAGCTCTTGCAGAACATTGGAAAACATTAATTAAAATAGATACTAAAACTACACAAAAGACTAAAATTCATGTAACACATAGTATTCAAGAAGCATGTGATATTGTAGATGAAATTAGCCAAGAAACTCCCGTTTCAATTTTTGCAACTGGTTCTTTACATCTTGTTGGAGGACTTCTAGTAGTCTTGGAAGACAACAAAGATACTAACTAATTTCGTCTCTTCCTAGATAATAATGCTCACTTTATTTATTTATCTATCTATCTATCTATCTATCAATACCATCAAATATATATATAGAAATTGCATAGTATACTATCTTCATTATAGATATTCTACTTGTTTATATTATATTTAAAGGTGTGTTGAACGATGAGCTTGATTACTCGCTTTTTATGGCTCTACGCGTAAATATGTATATATTTCAATATTGAAATCTAAAGCCCATTGTATGAATTTTAAAAATGATGAATATATATATCAATAAATTTGATAGATTAACAAGCATTACATATCCCCTAAGTAGAACCATTATATTTGTCTATCTCTAATTGAATTATTCAATTGAAATACTTTTTTAAGTTACAATAAAAAATACCCATTTCTTAGGAAAAAAAAATAATTAGAATACAATTTTAATTGAAATAATATTAGATAGCATTGGCAAAAATGGATATGGCTACTCAACCTACTCAACAAGCTACTCAGGGTGCTACACAAAAATATCTTGTTGAGAAATTTACACAGGAACAAATTGATAATAATATTGTATGCAGAGTGATATGTACAACAGGTAGTAGGCCAATTCAAGATTTACGAGTTGATATAAATAAAGTTATACTTGAAAAGGAATCTATAAAGAAAAAATGGATATTTGGTAGAAATCCAGATAGTGACTACCATCTAGGGAATATAATGAGACTCTCAAGTAAACATTTCATGATCATGTTAGGTGAAGATGGTAATTTACTTTTAAAGGATACTTCTACTAATGGTACATGGTTAAATTCTCATAGAATGGAAAAAAATAATAATCAAATATTATCTCAAGGTGATGAAATATCTGTTGGGTTACCTGTTGAATCAGATACCGTTAATTTAGTAATATTTATAAATGAAAAATTTAAATATGCACTTGAATTAGCAAATGCAGATCATTTAAATAAAAATGGTATAAAATCTAAAATACCAGGATTATCAAATACTTCATTTGCTGAATCTTTACAACAAGGTATATTTAAAGATTTTGCAATTAATGATGAAGTAGTAGGAACAGGTGCATTTGCTACTGTTAAGAAAGCTGTTGAAAGAACAACAGGTAAAACATTTGCAGTTAAAATAATAAATAAGAGAAAAGTAATGGGCAACCTATCTGGTGTATCAAGAGAATTAGATATTTTACAAAAATTAAAACATGATAGAATTGTACGATTGAAAGGATTTTATCAAGATAATGATAATTATTACCTGGTGATGGAATTTGTTTCAGGTGGTGATTTAATGGATTTTGTAGCAGCTCATGGTGCTGTTGGTGAAGATGCAGGAAGAGAAATAACGAGACAAATTTTAGAAGCGGTTGCTTATATGCATGCTAAGGGGATAAGTCATAGAGATTTAAAACCTGATAATATTTTGATAGAACAAGATGATCCAGTCTTGGTAAAAATTACAGATTTTGGTTTAGCAAAAGTTCAAGATAATACTACATTCATGAAAACATTCTGTGGTACTTTAGCATACGTCGCTCCAGAAGTTATAAGTGGGAAAATAGATAATAGTCAAGATGAAAATACTATAGAATATTCTTCAATGGTTGATATGTGGTCTCTTGGTTGTTTAGTTTATGTTATATTAACAGGGCATCTTCCATTCAGTGGAAGCACACAAAATGAATTATATAAACAGATAAACAGAGCATCATATCATGAAGGACCATTAAGGGAATTCAGAATTTCATCAGAAGCCAGAGATTTCATTGAATCACTAATACAGGTAGATCCTAATAAGAGACTTTCTGCAAAAGAAGCATTAAATCATAAATGGATTAAGTTAGGGTTATTGTCTCAAGAAAGTTTTAGCAATTCTGTAGGTAATTCCCAAATATCATTATCACAATCTTCATCACAACAAAAGATATTAGAAAATATGAATGATGAAGAATTTGAGAACGTTAAAGCTCAAAGAAAACAACAAGTAGAGAAATTAAAACAAATTGAAGAAAAGGAAGAAATGCAAAAAAGTCAAGAAAAAGAAAATCAATTTAAGGATGGTTTTCGTGTTCCAGATGGTCAAGTTATACGACTTACCCAATCTAAACCTACTGAAGCATCAAATGCTATTGCACAAATAAAATCTAAATCACCATTAAATAATAATAAAAAGATAATTAAAAATGGTGTTTTCTTAATATTAGAACCAATTAAAGATAGTTTAGTAACCAAAAATATTAATATTAAACAAGGTTCTAATCCATTTGTCTTTGGTAGATCAGATTCTTGTAATGCATCTATTCGTGATTCAAGATTATCAAGAGTTCATAGTATCATATACAAAGCACGCCATATAACTGGTAATAGTGTTTATGAATCACCAGCGATGGGTTTAGATGATATTTGGTATTACCAAAACGGATCTAATTTTGGTGTTGTAAATGATGTTAAATTAGAGAAAGGTAAGAAAGCTATTATTCATGATGGTGATATTATCAAAATTTTCTCTGATAGATTTTCTAAGGAAACTATTGCATTTAAAGTTAGAATAGTTGATGATACTGGTTTATTTAATAATGGGTATGCAATGGAAAATGAAAAGACAGAAGCGATATATATGACAGATAATGAAGTTAATTTAATGAAAACTATTATGACTAAAATAGAGGAGCAATCATTAAGAGGTAAGAGAAAACGAGTATCTTCATCTCAACAATTATCTCAACATGAATCATTTTCGATTGATAAAAATTATTCAAAGAATAAACAACCCACATCTTCTCTCCCTAGAGATGAAGAATCAAATATAGTATCACCAGATATCGAACCTAGATCAGAAGTTGAGAAAGAGATAATGGAGGATCTAATGGAACGTTTTTACGCTAGTGATGAAGAGAAACCCGTCAAGAAGTCAAAAAGGGCTAGATTAGATCCATCTGATACTGCATCTGCTAATATGCAATTTTATTAAAACTAAATATTATAAACGATATACTTTCTACGTCTACGGACAATGATAATAATTAAATAAATAAATAATTAATTAAGTAATATTATAAGACACATATCCTTTGGCATTAACCATATGCGCAAGAATAGTTATATATATATAAATACCAATTTATCACAATATTTGATCTACAATACCATCAAATGACTCTAATAAATCATATATTAAATACTGTCTTTCTACCTGATAAGCCTTTAAATTACTAAATATTCTAATTATCTACACCTCTATATCACCCGTGAACCACATACTAATTTTCCGAGAGACACCACTGTGGCCGTGTTACCCGGCTGTCACCTAAAAATTGGGACCCAAGGGGTGGGGCGTAGTAGTCACAATTGACATCGGCAGCCTTAATTATCTATTAAAAGAGGGCATTTCCTCGACAGATGATGTTCTTGGATTAAGAAGTCTTGTTATCCCTAAGCCAACCAAGAATATTCCAGTCGTTTTCCAGCAAGGGACAGTTGAAACACACCGGAAGAAATATTATTAAATAAAAAAATAAAAAAATGCAATTATCCAATCTTTTACCATTAGCTCTATTGTGTGTATCTAGCTTAAACGCTGTGAATGCTAAGATTCACAGTTTGAAATTACACAAGGAACCTTTAAGTGATGAATTAAAGGAAGTTTCTTTCGACCAACACTTGGCTCATCTTGGTGTCAAGTATTTACACCAATATGAACGTGCTTATCCAGAAGTATCATTCTCTCGTGCTCATCCTTTCTTTACTGTTAGTAAGAATGCCGGCCATGATGTTCCATTATCTAACTATATGAATGCTCAATACTTTGCAGAGATCAGTTTAGGTACTCCACCACAAAACTTCAAGGTTATCTTAGATACTGGTTCTTCTAATTTGTGGGTTCCATCTGCTGAATGTACTTCTTTAGCTTGTTACTTACATTCTAAGTATGATCATGATTCTTCTACTTCATATAAACCAAATGGTAGTGAATTTTCTATTCAATATGGTAGTGGTTCTATGGAAGGTTACGTTTCCCAAGATACTTTACAAATTGGTGATTTAGTAATTGAAGGTCAAGATTTTGCTGAAGCTACTAGTGAACCAGGTATCTCATTTGCCTTTGGTAAATTCGATGGTATTTTAGGTTTAGCTTATGATACTATCTCTGTTAACAAGATTGTCCCACCTGTTTACAATGCTATTAAACAAGATTTATTAGAGAAACCATTATTCTCTTTCTATTTAGGGGAAAACTCCGATGGTAAGGGAGATGATAGTCAAGCTACATTTGGTGGTTTTGATGAAAGTAAATTTGAAGGTGATATTACTTGGTTACCAGTTCGTCGTAAGGCCTATTGGGAAGTTAAATTAGAAGGTTTAGGTTTAGGTGATCAATTTTCTGAATTAGAATCACATGGCGCTGCTATCGATACTGGTACTTCTTTAATCACTTTACCAAGTGGTTTAGCTGAAATTATTAATAGTGAAATCGGTGCTAAGAAAGGTTGGACTGGCCAATATACATTAGATTGTGCTTCAAGAGCTAATTTACCAGATTTAACATTCCAATTAGGTGGTCATAATTTTACTATTAGTCCATATGATTATACATTAGAGGTTAGCGGTAGTTGTATTAGTGCAATCACACCAATGGATTTCCCAGAACCTGTTGGCCCATTAGCTATTATTGGTGATGCATTCTTAAGAAAGTATTATTCTATTTACGATTTGAAGCATGATGCTGTTGGTCTTGCCAAGGCTATTTAAGACAAAAAAAAAGAAATTTGGTCTTTTTAATGAAAGTACATGTGATAACAACAACCCTTTATTTTTTTTAATGTTTTTAAGTATTATCGTTCTTTATATTTATCTTAGGAAATAAATATCTTTAATTATCTAAAATTGTTTTTACCTTAGGAAATAAGAAAATTTTTACTTAGTTGAGATTATTGTTGAATTTGTTTACAATAATTAATTAATTACAAGGATTACACTCATCAAGATATAGGATAAGTGAAAATAAATATTAAATAGCGCAATAAGATCACATAATAATAAATGATTAGTATGTATTATAATCTAGATTAGATCGTAGTAGAACTGAGGTGTGAAATAGAAATTGGCAAAAAAAATAAACATTAGTAAAAGAAAACTTAAATATAGATGGACTCGTCAAATAACTAATTAAAAGAAAAAACGGAGTACTTAATACATACTATTAACAGGAATAAGGTTATCGAATGATAATTTATCCTCATCGCTATACAAGAGACTCAAACCCTAACATCCATATCGCACGGGATACTGTAGTACGAGACCATAAGCCATATGCCATGTCGTGAGAAGAGAGGTTGGGAGATAAGATACAGCTAGCCAAGAGAAGGGTGCACACTGAATTTCCACGGAAACAGATAACACACAATATTCATGTGAGGGATTTATTAAATCAAATCGAAAATAAATTAATTTAATTGTAAAGGGTATGAGAATCAGAGAGAAAGAAGCTACGGTTGTTTGGACGCAAAGGATCTATCACTTTATTAATTACAATCCCCAAAAGAGAACCCCAGATGTGGCCAGAGCAATGCACTGCCGAGGCTCACATCGATCTCAGGAATATATATAAATGGACGACACTGATTCCCATTCTCTTGTTTAATTTGTGGCAGTGTCTTGCTTGATACTGGGGGAACCCTTCGCACACGATACCCGAAACTCCGTACGACGCAAACTCAGAAGACACGTACCACTTTTCTATCGACTAACTTCTCTCCTTTGACACTCCTTCTTAGCTTCTGACGCTGGGACTCAAATCAATTATCGACACTCACTGCGAGGCCCTGGCTCAAATACCTCACTGCTCGTTCTCTTTATTTTCCACAGTGTCTACTTCCAACTAGAGCCTGTATAGTTTTTTACCCGTTTTGAAACACTTCTTCCTTAAACATGTCATTTGACAAATCTAAATCTGTCATCACACAACGTCGCCCTCGTCGCCTGGGATTACTTGCATCTCTGTTACTGCTTATCTTCTATGGTCTGTGGAGATTTGATGTCGTCGACTTGAACACCGTAATGGACGGCGTTAACAGCAACACGGCATTCTTCAATCCTGATACGTTGGATGCCACGGAAGCTTCTGAAAATGAAAGAGGCTCCTCATCAAATATTGCTTCCTCTGTGTTGGAGCTTGTAAAGGCCCACGAACTGACTGGTGTTCCTGAACCGGTCAGAAATTCAAAGAAAGTGGAGAAAGAGATTGATTCTATACTAGAGCAATTGGATATTGCAATCGATCCTACAGTTTTGGCCACGATGCCTAATATGCAGAATGGTGTCACTGTTGGTGGTGATAAAGTTACAATTGATTCAAAATATCAATCAAATCATCTTGCATACGATGCAGCACATAATTTTAAAGAAATTATCAATACTTCTCCAATAGTGTTGTTTGTCAAAAGTACTGATTCTAAATCTTTAGTCTTGCGTAAATTATTATCACAACATTATGATTTCAGTCCACAATTCGCTGTAGTAGATCTAGATAAACATAGCCATGGTGCGGCTTTACAAAAATATATTCAACATCATCGTCTGATTAACTTTTCTTCCAAACTATCCAATTCTCAAGATTCTTCAGTATATCATAATGAAGTACCTTACCTTTTTGTCAAGGGCATATCGATCATTAACCAACCTTTGCAAGATGATATCATTGAACCTTATCTACATAACAATTTAATTAATACGATTAAATCTACAGTAGGTGAAAGTGTTATGATTATTAAAAACAAAATTCCATCCAATTCATGAAATGACTCTCTCTTTTTAGCATTTTTTTATGCATTTTAATGATTTGATAATATTATTATCTGTTTTATCTTTTTTCTTAGTTCTAATTGCCATTCATTATTTATTTATTTATTAGTTCTTACAAAACTATCACATATACATATATCTATATATTTAACTTCAGTTAGCTATTAAACTGTATGCTTCTTAAAAATTACTGTCATTTTTTTCAAATCTGTCGCCTTGCATCCAGCGGCTATAAGTCAAGAAAATTAAAAAGATTTGAGGATCAGCCTTTTCTTGAAGTCATATCAACAAGAACTCAACTGGTTGTTTAAACGATTAAACAACGTCATAAGCCAGAATAATCAGTATTTTTACATAAGGGCTTATGTCACGATATTTGATTAAGTATGACCTCTCTATCATACTCCTGGCTCTTCATTTTGTGATCCGCCACCATGGTCATATTTAACACGACAGAAAACCCTGTTTACTATTGCTTCCTCTGTAAATAAACAAGATGCTCAGCAATACACGAAACTAATCGATGATCTGATCTAATTCTAATTGCTTGATTGCTGAGGTTTTTTTGTTTACATTTTTTGTCAGATCTCACTCTCTATTTTTTCAGTGTAACCCTTCCTACGGCTCTATCTTTGGAGACTAGTCCGGATATGGCTATTCCAGACCTGATTGGATCAGTTAAAAATGGCTGGTTAACAATGCTGCACATAATACATTAAAGAAGTCTTGGCAACCGGCCATCTCAATTTTTAGAAGCTCCACTTATTTCTATCGAAATCCGATGTATGATCTCCCTGACTTCGTAATCTGCTGGCGATATTTCAGCTTGGTGCTGGGTTTAATGTTCTCTGGATCTGTAACACCATTATGACAACCATTTCTCTCATAAATTGTTACAAAATATTTTATCAATATAAATGATTTAGCATTTATTTCCCAAGTTTTTGATTCATAACTTAAGGGTACGTTCAAGACTACAAAAAACCCAAATAATAATACACAGAATTATTACAATCACTATTTTTTCAATCTATCCAATTGATTTATAAACCTTTATTTCTCCATAGGTGTCAATTTTTCCCCCCCCACATTATGTCAAAAGGTGTAGTTAGAGTTCCAACCAGAACAAAGACTCAGTCTTTTAAAGGTCCACAAATGGATTTTAAATTCCCTTCAAGAGAATCACTTCCAAAATTTGAATTAGATGAATTTCATTTAAATAATCATTATCTTTTAAATGACAGTGTACAATCGAAAAGTGATCGTTCTCAATCAAATTTAGCTGTAGATGATGAAGCTACTTCACAAATTTTATCGGATTATTCAAATCCTACTACTACTACTACAAATATTACAAACAGTTCTTCAAATGGTTATTATTCATTTGCTAATATTTCAGATAATACAACAAATAGCAATTCTGCTCTTAACTTACAAAGTTATGGTCTTACTGATGTTTCAAATAGAAACTCTTTAGAGAATATCCCAGAACAATCTGAATTTAAAATGAGTCCTAAGAAATTTAGTATGTCAGAATATACAGCTTCTGCATCAAATAACACTTTATCTTCAATTCCAAGTGCGGACAATATTTCATACCACATTGCATCTTCACCTTCAACTAGTGGTTCTATGAAAGAACATGATTCGTTATCACAAATATTTACAACAGATATATCTGAATTAAAATCAAATAATTCTATACCTTCTCGTAGTCATGCTGTGACCCCTTCAATGGCTACCGCTAGAAAGACTTCAAAATACAAATATCAAAATCAAAATTCGCCAAAAAGAGTACCAATGTCACCAACAATTCCAACAAAGAATAAAACAACTATTGTGCTTGCTCCTCCAAATGCTAATTTTTCAACTGATACTTTAGCAGGTGCCAAATCAAAGAAATCACATCAATCAGTTATTACACATGTTAAAGATAGTCCTCCTCCAAATTTAACAAGAATACCAACTATGCAAAATGTAAGTTCTATTAATTCATCTACATCAAGCTTAGTATCATCAAATAAATTAAGAAAAAGAAAACCAAAAGATTCTCAAAATACTAAGAAGAAAACTACTCCAAAACCTTTGACTCATGGCCCTACTGGAAATTCCAAATTCAATTCAAAAACTAATAAAAAAACTCCAAAGGTCTCATCAACTCCACATCCAAAGAGTAAACTGAAAAGATCAGGTGCAGTTAGATGTAAAGAAGGTGGTTTACTATACTACTTTTCTTGTATTGGTATTGGTTTAAAGAAATTATTACGTGCATTAGGTTCTATATTTAAGAGGAAAAGAAAAACATCTAATGATCATACTAAGAATGGTAAATCTACAGTTAAAAGAGGTAGATCATTAAATAGAAATTCTCATAAAGTTTCCTTATCTTTAAAGAAACCAACAACATCACATTTAAAACGTACACAAAATTATGTTACTAATTTACAAAAATCTATTTCACAAAGATCATTACAACCAGTTATTCCATTAACCCAAATTGAAGAACAAGAAAGCTTCAAAGTGTTATCTAGCTCTATGTCTGTACACACTGAAGAAGAAACTGAAAAAATTACTGAATCTCCAACATCTCCAATTCATTCAAGAGTCACCGCATCAATTCGTCGTACAAATTCATCAATCAGAAGAGCTGCCTCCACTTTAACCTCTTCTGCTCCAAATCGTCATTCTATCGATTATGCATATGCCAATAATAATACATTTTCTTCAAATCAAGGACCTACTTCACCAGATACTTGTTGTAGTAGTATAGCATCAAAAACTCAATTAGTTCGTTCAAATCCTTCAAATTCATTAAATTCTATTGTACGTCAACCATCTATTGTAGTTAAGAATAAAGTCATTCCGTTATCATCAATGCCAAGATTTTCAATCGTTGAAGGTATCGCAGAAGAACAAGATGAAGATGGTACTAGAAACCAACACACTATAAATGAAGATGAAGAAAATGCTGCTGTTGGAGAAGAAGACGATGATGATGAATATGTTATTGATACAAATATAATGCGCCATGTTAAGACTCCATCTTCATCAACTGCTGGCTCATTTAATGATAATAAGAGTAGTATATCTAATGAAACTAAATTTATGGATGCTAATGAGTATGAAGAATCAATTGATGATGAAGAAATATTTTTCCCAACTAATGCCGAAGAAGAAATAGAAGAAGATCACATTCCTCAAGATGATAAAATGAATAACAATGATGATAATGATACTATTGACACATTTTTACTCAATGAAAACTCGGACTTACAAAATAACAGATTAAGTTTAGCCTCCCGGGTTACACAACCTCTTCCAGTTGCAAATGAAGAAAATGAAGATTACAACAATGAAGCAGAAGATGAAATGAGAGAAGAATATTCAAGTGAAGAAGAAGAGGAAGAAGAAGAACTTGATGATGAAGAATATGAAGAAGCATTTAGAAGTCAATATTCCCAATTTTTAAAAAATGTTATCTCCAACCGTATCAAATTCAAATTTGAAGATGGTCAAAAGATGTACCTAAGTGCACTAGAAACAATTATCAATGATTATGAAATGGAAAGCAATTCTGCCCCAACATTGAGTGATCTAGCAGAAGAAGAACAACCATTAGATCCATATGAAGATGAGAGCGACTACTACATTGTTGCCAACAATGGTTTCGCCATCAAAAACAAAACTAGTTCATCAAGCAGATTCAGATCTGATATCTCTGTCGTTTCACAACCTTTCCCACATGCCGACAGGGTTATTATCAACAATTCAAGTGTATTTTCCCTCCCATCTGCCAAATCGGTACATAGAGCTTTGAGTTTACCTGTTGGTTTGAAAGCCTGATCAGCTTCTGTACATATAGACAAACTTATTTAACATAAATAGACACTGCATATTTTTTTTAACAATTTTTTTTCAATCAACACTACTATTCTTATTTATATATAAATATATAAACTTATTCTTTCTTTATTATCATCAAACTGCAATTACTGACGCGACAACCCATTTGCGTTGCGTCACCTTGAATAATTACTCCTTTGGGTGAATCTAAGGCTTTTCACAATTTGACTGTTGGAAATCTGAAATTGCGATGAATAATCAACAACTCGTTTAGAAATTGTATGTTAAAGGAGGCCAAATCTTAAGGTTATAAGTCCGTTGGTTTGTCAATAGTATAAAATAGCTCGTAAGTGACCATAGCATACTCGTTGCTATTCATCTAGATTATCCTGTTGCTTTTAAAGATCTCTTGTCAAAAAAAAAAATAAAAAAAAACAACCAAATTCTCACTCATTTCCCTTAGATATCGCTCACACAATATTCAAACAAATATCCATATCCAATACCAAAATACAATGATTAAATTCGTAGGTGCATACAAAAATATGATTAAGAAGGAAGCCTCTTCTTTACGGTCCTTACGCATATCTACCTTTCAATGCAGAAACGAATCTTCTTTCACATTCTCAAATAACCGTCCAACTCTCGAGAAGGGTAATATTAAACATGGCAAAAGAAAGCTGAAAAATCAAAGTTGTTCAAAGCCTAATAGTGCCAAGTACGACCCTTCAGACCTTGCTGTGAAGAACTCCGAACAACATATACTGAAGTCTTCCAAAATCCCAAGTAATAAAGGGACTCAAAAATTAGTAGCAGATTATTCCTGGATCCCAAAGGTTCCTACAACTAAGAACATTAAACAAAAGGATTTTGTCACTAAAGTATTGTACTCAGGCTATAGACCAATCTTTATCGACCCTGAGCAGATAAAATCAGAAAATTCAGGTAGCACGCTATATGAATTTGCTATGAAATTAGATGGTATTAGTGAAGTATCTCCTTGGATGACTTCCTCTACTGGCTTAGAGTTATATCATGAATGGGATAATGTTCCTTTAGACCAAATGAAAAAACTACAACCATTTCATGCTCCATCAATCCCTCAGAACCATAAAGATTCTAAGATAGATGTTTCAACTGCTTCAAAACAAGAGTCGAAACGTATAATAGATGAAAAAATAGCGTCTCTTATTGGTAGGAAGAAAGGTAGAAAAAGACCTGTTATTGGCGCTCTTCAAATGAAGAAGAAACTAAAATCATATGAGTAGTTCATAACACTTTTCTCACTATGCAATTCTAACTTTATTTTTTCAATTTATACCTTATTTTGTATCATATATATTCTTTAAAGTTTTTACATTATTCAAATAACATCCTCTCTTTATTTAAGTACTTTTTTTTTTCAATTTATATTTATAGACACTTTTTCAATAAGCATAATTATCGTAATTTCTATGTAGTAAAAAAACACCTTATTCTCGAAAATGAAAACAATATCAAACATAAATGATGATTCCACTTCTAGAATTCTATATTATTCTTCTGGTGAATTTAAATAAAACTTCAAATGAAAATTTATTTTTTGACGTTGTCTATACACATTATTATTGATATTTTTTTATATATATTTTTTTTAAAGAATTAATTACTTAATGATTTAGATGTTACGGATAATAACACCTGGTTGACCTGGAACAGCAGTTTCAAGAATCTTGGCAGAGTTTGGAAGTTCTTGTTCTTCATCAGTGAAAATGTTCTTACCGTTCTTGTCACCATGATTGTATACAACAACATCGAATTCTTTGATCTTTATTAATTGAGCAGCCTTTTCTAAATTATCCTTAACAGCTTTAATTGTTTCAATTTCATTGAAACTTAATTCTCTGTCAAAGACACTGGCTGGAGATTCAGTAGCTAAACGTTGTTTTAACAAAGAAATAAATGGCATAGCACGCTTCATTTCCTTTGGATTGACCTTTTCTTTGATCTTCTTGTTGTCGTTCAAAGATTGAGCTTCAAATAATTCACGTACAACTTCGATACAACCAGCTTGCCATTCTGGGAAAGATTCGGCAACTAATAAAGTTAATTTAGCTGGTTTAGTTTGATCAACATCAGCACCCTTACCCTTCTTCTTCTTTAAAGCTTGACCTTCAGCTTCTCTTATACTTCTTTGAACATTCTTAACATATTCTAAAGCATCTAAGACCTTCTTATCGACTGGTTTAGAAACCTTTGGGAAAGCAGCATTTTGAACAGATTCCTTGTGACCTAAAATTTCTCTGTATAAGTAATCAGCAAAATGTGGGGCAACTGGAGTGATTAATAAAGCTTGAGCTTCAATATAACGGAAAACTAAATCCTTGTGCATAGTCTTGGTAGCTTCACGGTAGTAATCTCTAGAAGTTTGGAAATCGAATAAACCGTATTTCAAAGCAGCCTTATAATGAGTCAATGTGTAACATTTATGAGTTTGTTCAATTAAGTTATTCATTTCGTTTTCAAAAGCAACATCGAAGAAATCAGTGATTGGACCAGTTCTTAATTTATCAGAATTCTTGACCATATCTTCAGCCCATTCCTTTAAGTTGAATAATCTTAAAATAGCGGCATTGGCATTGGATTCATCGAAGTTAGCATCTTCAATAGTGTCACCAGCATCGGCTAAAGCGATACGAGCACAATCAGCACCGAACTTTTCAACAATTTGTTCTAAAGTCATAAAGTTACCAGTAGATTTGGACATCTTAGCATTGTTCAACATTAAGTGACCATTAGCTCTAATACCCTTTGGCCAGAACTTCTTTGGGAACATAGCAACATGTGTGTAAATGAAGAAAGTTAAATGGTTTGGAATTAAATCTTTACCGGAAATAGAAACATCTAATGGATAGAAATATTCGAATTCTCTTCTTAAAATATCTAAAGATCTTTGTGGAATGTCAGATTGAATGGTATCCTTATGTTGGAAAATGTAATCAAATACATCATCAGTCATTTGTTCGGCCTTAATGTTTAATGGACCAATTTCATTACCATAATAATCTTTGAATAATAAATGAGCGATAGTATAGAAACATTGATACATAGTAGAATCAGATAAAGATTCGACTAAATACTTTTGATCCCAAGGAATCTTAGTACCTAAACCGTAAGAACGAGAGACAGCCCAGTTTTTCAACCAACCTAAAACACCTTCAAAGGCATTCTTAACTTCAGGAGCAAAACATTCCATTTGGCTCAAACATTCTTCAGCTTGAGCTCTCCAGGTAGCTTCACCGTAATCTAGATACCATTGATCTTCTAAGGAGACAATACAATCATCACCTGAACGAGAAGTAACTGGAGATTCTGGTTCACTGTATACAAAAATTTCACCAGCGGCAAGCATATCAGCTTTAATCTTATTCTTGGCAATTTCAACCTTTTCACCCTTGTATTTACCAATTGCCATAATACCATTATAGTAATCTTCTTTATACAGTAAAGCTTTAGCTTCAGCTAATAAGTTCTTGTCTCTTGGGGATTGAATCTTTAATTGTTTACAAACAGTTTCAGCACCAACGTCACCGAATTTTTCAGTTTGAATTAATGGGATAAGGTTGTCAATAACCCATGATTTTTCAATACCATAATATTCTGGTTTGTTTAATAAATCCTTAGTAGTCATTAAATCATCTGGAGAGTTAGATGGAACACAAGTGACGACACCAGTACCCTTTGTAGCTAAGACAGTTTCCATTGGTAAAATTCTTAAACCCTTGTTTATAGCATTTGGAGCTTCAATCTTAGAACCAACAAAAACCTTACCCTTCAAAGTTAAGATTGGTTCATGAGCACCTCTCTTTGGAGTAAGTTTTTGATATGACATATTCTTGAAAGCTCTTCTGGTGGTAATGTAATAAGCGTTACCGGCATCAAAAATACCATAATCAATAGTTGGGGAAACGAAACAACAGGTTTGACCATACATAGTTTCTGGTCTTAAAGTTGCTGCAACGAAATATAATTTCTTGGATTTGTCTAAGTTGGCAGCATCAATTAATTTTTGAGTTTCAGCTGGGAATTCAAGAGCTTCAATCTTAATACCAACATATTCTTGTGGAGTGACACCTTCACCAGATTGTCTATCATGATCCATGCATGGTTGGCCATCTTTTTCAGAATAAATAGTATGACGTTCACCGAACTTAATCTTACCAGATTCTTTTAATTTTCTCATTTGCCATTCAATAAAAGCGTTATAGTATGGGTTTGCATCAGTGGTGATATAAGAACGTCTCCAATCAATACGGGCACCTAAGTTATTACAATCGTTTTCACATAAAGGTGGGAAATGCTTTAACCAATAAGAAGCATCGGCGAATTTAATTAAGTCACTTCTTGGAATACCTAATTGAAGCATAATTTCGAATTGGTATTTACCACGACCTTTCTTGGCTTGAACTTTAGATTTCTTAGCTTTGAATTTAGTTGGGTCAACCTTCTCTTGTTTTTCTTCAACAACTGGTGCAACTTCCTCTTCTTCAGTTGGGACATTTGAATAATCGGTACCAAACATTTCAGCTTCTCTCTTTAATTTATCAGCACAAGCTAAAATTGGCATACCAGTACAATGGAAACCTAATGGGAATAAGGCTCTCTTACCATTCATTCTTTCGAAACCAATGGAGAATTCAACTTTAGATAAAGTGAAACAATGACCGGCGTGTAAGACACCGTTCATATATGGGTAAGCCATGCTGGACATGAATTTTGGATATTTCTTGTGTAATTCTTCAGAATCCATAGTGATTGGGACATCATCGATAGAAGGAGCATCAATTTCGAATTGATGTTCTTCAGCCCAGATCTTTTGGTATTTCTTTTCAATAGCGATTAATGCATCTCTACGACTAGTGTTTTCTAAGACAACACCTTTGCCATCTACTCCAGCAGCTGACATCTTGGATAATAATAAATAAGCCTGGTGTATTAACAAGAACACTATTTTTGAAAAATCCAAACCTAACTCTAACAAAATTGTTGCATCTTAAATCTTCACTATTTTTAAATAACAAAATTGTCGTGGTCATCTGAAAATTTTCAGAGCGCCTTTGTCGACGATTTTTCACCGTTAACGGTAGCGACGCCAGTTTATCTTGAAAAATGCCATTAAAACAGTCAATTCTAACGATAAAATGACTGATTTCTAGAATGAAATATTAAGATTGTAAATGTTAAATTGAATTATTCTATTGGATTCTATGAATATTGTTTATCAGCTTCTTTAATGCAGATATTTTCTATGCTCTCTATGCGTTGCTACAGCAGGCTATGTAATAATACATACTGTAAATAAAATTAAATATCATTCTATAAACATACCAATCCAGTGAGCCAAAAAGGGTGTTCGTATTGTTGAACGTAGGTACGTAAAAAAGAATATGCTGGAATATTAGATAGATATTGCTGGATTTTATAAGCGTAATCATTCATATTTCAAAACCACGATCTCGAAGTTGGTGAGTAGTCCATATCCATGTAGAAGCTGCATCGTCTAGATTGTTAGCGACATGGCTTGGTTTGGATTCTACACCTCCGGTAGAGAAATACTTACCGTTGTCTGACTCATACGATAGGTCTTCTGATAATGCACATCTGATAGTTGCAAGGGACCCATCTTCATTACTTACTCCGAAAAAGAATGAGACTAATTGGAAGAGTGCCCAGAAGAATATACCAACAATAGGTAATCTTGTCCAATAACTGAATAAATTTGTACTCATCATTAACCCTGGATGAATCGATATACATAGGACATCTGGGTTCTTGATCGCTAACATTTTGGTGAATTGAATTAATGCTGTCTTAGCCATTGCATATCTGAACCAAGTAAATATAATATTTGGTTTATAATTCCATGTTTGACTCATTGGCCAATACCATAATTCTAAATTATGACCTAATGATGATAGATTAATTAATCTACCATGACATCTTTTCAATACTGGCAGTAGACGCATAGTCAGAAGAAAATGAGAAATATAATCTGTTTGAATTTGTAATTCGAAACCATCTTTGGTCATCTCATATGGTAATGCCATAACTGCTGCATTATTTATTAATAAATCAAGTCTATCTTCTAATTTCATAAATTTCTTGCATGCATGCTCTACTGATTTCAAATCTGTTAAATCAGCATGGATATAATGAAGTGTACCCATATATCTATCTCTACCTAGTAATTCATCTTCTTTCCCACCATGCTTCTCCTTTCTATCTTCATAATATTTTAAATAACGTACTTTAGCTTCTTTAGTTATTTCATTTATAGCTTTATTAACTCTACCAGAGTTTCTACCCAGTATATAAACTGAGAAACCATGCATATAAAGATGTAATACCGTGAACCATCCTATACCACTATTACCACCTGTTATTACCGCCACTTTTCTATCTTCTGAAGGGTTATAGAACGGTAGACTATTTGGGTCAAACATTGTCTTAGAATGTAAATATACTACAATAGTTAAACTCTTTAGTCTTAAACACAATCTATTTCTTTAATGTGTCTAGATATATATGTGTGAATGAAATATTTTTGACACCAAAAATCGCAGTTGAAGGAAGGAATTTAGCAAGTAATTGGTTAATTGAAACGATTGAAAAGAGGGTTATACCAATTGTACTTTGTAAATCAGTCTCTGAATTGTTGCTTAAGTCCATATATCATCTATTATATTTTTCTTCTATAAATATATTATTGCTTCCTTTTGATGTTTTCTGAGATGTCTGAAATTTCACTTTACTTGGTCATTATTAGATAGATGTCAGCAAAACAAATGTAAAAAAAAAAGAAAACAGAACTATATTATGTTCCGGTTCAATAACAATATGTATTTCTTATATTATAATACATTTTTCCATCTAGACTTAATAGTTTTAATATAAAACTTTGCTATTCAAATATTAAATAATTCAAGTTAGTTTTGGACTCTTAGAGATTCGAACCCACAATTTTCAAAGAATATAAAGACGATGACTTTAAAGGCTTCTCAAGATTTGTCATCATATTATTGAATTGATTGAAATATTGCCACTCAAGTAGATTATCAAGAAGTATTTAAGACTTATTAATTGTTAAGCTGTGATATTCCATCTGAAGATCTAGATAAAAGTACACACAAACACATAAAAAAAAAGAGAAGAAACAATGGATTATGAAGAAATTTTATTCGGTTTGCAACCTATAATTAATGCTGCTGACCTTAAAGATATCCCCATTCAAGATGTATATCTAGAGAGTTATTTGACAGTTTTGGATCAATTGGCTGTCTCATTGAGAGCACCAGATAATAGAAATGTAGTAGGTCAAACAGGGCTATTCCTGCAATTATTAAGAGTACTAGACGGTTTCTTAGATGTATGTTTTCATCATGATAGATCCCAATCTTCTTCTACAATACGGTCATATTTTAAATTAGCATCTGAGTTGATAAGATGTGTAGCCAATTGTTTGGTTGACAATGATACCAATAGGAAACTTCTGGTTGGTGAAAATGATTCTGATTTACAAAAAAGAAATCAATTACTTGACTATTATGCCAGCAGAATCTTTAATTTGGATGTATTAATAGATGAAAACCACATAGAATCTGATGATTCTATATTATCAACTTTACAAATGAGAACAATTGTACTATTGAAAAATTTAATACTTGAAAATGAACAATATACTACTAGGTTTTCAAAATCATTAAGAGGTTCTCTTATTAATATCTTACAGAAATATCAAAATGTTTACTTATCTGAACCTGAAATTCCACTTTTAGCTTCTGAAGTATTATCTGATATATTGGAAGTATACTCTTCTGAAATCAAACCTCAACATATTGATATGCTAATACTATTTTTAGTAAAACTTACAAAAACATTAGAAAGTATGCCAATTGATGATGATGAGGACGATGAGAAAATGGCTGCTGAAGCTGATATAGATGATCCAAATGTAGATTTACTAATTAACCTTACAAAATCATTAGAATCAATTGTAAAAAATGAAAAACTATCATTTAAGGATACAAGTATACCAATATCTAAATTACAGAAGAATATATTTCAATGTATTGAAAATTTACATGATAAAGAATTTTATAATAGATTAATTGTTATGAGGGGATTAAGTGGCAGTATTGGCCATATATCTGCAAATCTAACCGTATCAAATATAGAAGAAAGAGATATTTGTTATGAAATTATTAAAAACTCAAATGAAAGTTATCAAATCGCTGCTGCTTTCATCGTTTTATCTAATTCAATCTCTAGTAAAAATGATGCTGATACTATTTTAAATCAAATTCCATTCTCAATGTTAATTGAAAAATCAAAATTAATTAAAGATCCAATGCAATTCCAAGGATTTTTAGATTTATTGAGAAAGTGTTTATCAATATCAAGTGTAATGTTTATTTCATTTTCTGATCTTAAAGCTTTATCGATTGTATTGAAACTAATTCAAGATCAATCTAAATATTTTACAAATTTAAGTCCACTTTTGATATCTCTGATTAATAAATTAATTACCGTGTTATCTACTTCCAATATCCAGAAGCTTATTTCAGAAAATAAAGACATTTCATTTTTAGATATTGTTTTAGCTAGTGAAAGTTTATCATCAGCTATAACTTTAAATAAACTTTTAATATCCAACAAGACTACTGATGCTAGTATTTTAGAGAAATTATGGTGTGCAGTTTTCAAATTCAAAGATTCCTCTGCAACTCCAAATCAAAATGAAAAGAATATATCTATTAATTACCTCTTTCAAGTGAGCAAAACTCTTGGAATATATTTCAAGAATTTAAATGATGCAATAAATGCGGATATAAGTAGTAGTCTACTGTCAACACATCCAGAAGATATCAAACTACTATTAGAGACAATAAAACCTTTGAAAGATCAAAAAGACAAAGGTGCTGAAAGTGTATTTAACAACGGTAAATTTGTCGCTGGTATGATCCTTCAATGTTTAACCAAAGTTGATATTTTGACACCAGAAGAAACCTCAATTCAAGAACTATCTAAATCATTCTTTTGAACTAAATGAATGATAGCAATCTGATGGTTCTACCAATATTTTGTATCTTCTTCTAATATTAAAAGTGTATGTTACTGAAATATGCTTTTATAGAGAATCGCGCTCTGGACATCTGAATATTTCACTACTGTAAAGAGCCTGTTTATACATCTCATCTCATCGCATCTTGAAAAAAAATATAAAATATCAATACTAGAATCTACAGCATAATTTAGATTATGTATTAGAAATTTATACATCAATTATATAGAATCATATTAAAGAAACTCAACATAAATATATAGATCACCATGGCAGTATCAAAGTCCCTTGCCAAAATTCAAAAAAAATTGAAATCAGGTGCTAAGAAACCAACTATTCATCCAAAGGGTCGTAAAATTCAGCAACTAGCTAGAGCAACTCTACGTGAAAACAAAATAGCAGCTAAAAAGAAGGCTTTTAATGATCGTAAATCTTCTGAATTAGCTCGTATAAAATTTATTCAAGATGTGATTAATTCTGATAGTTTTAAAGAAAAAGAAACTTTCACGTTCGAAGAGACTGCAATTTTTATTGAACAATTTATAAATAGAGATG
This sequence comes from Yueomyces sinensis, assembly GCA_030581855.1. NCBI lineage: Eukaryota > Fungi > Ascomycota > Saccharomycetes > Saccharomycetales > Saccharomycetaceae > Yueomyces > Yueomyces sinensis. Next base: position 209,611 of record JAKTVU010000011.1, read on the forward strand.
ACGAAGAGTTAAATGAACTAGTGAAGAAAAGAAGATCTAATAGACCACCTTCCACAAGACAAGTACAATTAGAACAAAAGAAAGCTACTGAAATGGAAGAATTCAAAAAAGGTTTTGTATGTCCTGATTTAACTGATATTGAAAATGTTAAATTTTTAAGAAGATGGAATCAAACTTTTGGTTCTATGAGTACTTTAAATCTGATTAGAGTCGATGATAAAGGTGAACAAACTTTAATTGCTAACTCCCTAGCGGCTGATGTTGTCATGTCTTAAAGAGAGATACCAATTCTTTCATAATATTAAAATTCCAACAACATAATTAATATACTGTATAATATAAACTCGAATATTATTATTTATCATTCATTTCATATATATATATAAATTCTATATACCCTTTTTTATAGGTAAAAAAGATATGCATTAGGATATTTCTGGTCTATTGTGAACGATTATTCACTTTTAAAGAAGCAATGCACATGTCATCGCTAGAGTTACAACAGAAGCACTGATAAATAAGGTTTTTAATTCATGGACAGCTCTCTTTTTGGCTTTTTCTGATGGTTTTTCAAATACAAGTAGACCTTCTTCTTGACCATACAAATCTCCAATAAGTTTCCAGCCCTCTTTTTCAACTTGTTGAATACACAATAGTGCTTCATCTGGTGAAATGATGGTATTGTTGATTATAGCAAAAAGATCTTTTCTATTTATATTAAACAACGTCTTATGTTCTTCGTTTGGATCTACAATTCGTAGGATATTCTTTTCAGCTAGATTATATATTAAGAAATCCTTTGGAGTAGTTTTCGGAGTTGCTTTTTTATGATTATGGTACTCAGATTTCTCAACATCATATAACTGGCTCCAATCATATTTCTTGGATATTTGTTCTTGAACAAAGTTTGCTTGCTTTGCAATTTTATTCTCTTGCCGTAAGTAATTCTCTAATTCATCGATCTTAACAGAATTCACTGAATTATCCGAATTATTTGCTTTCAATTCAGGATGCTCACTCCGTATAATAGATGTGATATCTAGCTCATTTACCAATTTTGATGATATATCATGTTCAACCTTTGTTCTAATAATTTCAAGCTTATCCCCTAAACCTGAACCATTTTCATCAGGTTTATATTTCAATTTTAACCTTATATCATTTGATCCTTTCCGTAGGTATTGTGATGCCCTTTGTCTATTAATACTTTGTTCATGTGTAGGCACTAGAATATTATCTATTTGGTTCTCTTCCCTTGCTTTGACTAATCTAAGTCTTAGATCTCTTTGTTGTTCGTCTTCCAATAAATGTTTATGTCGTTGTTTACTGATCAAGTACATATTATCCCTTCGAAGAATACTAAACAACTTACTTAGAAGTCGTTCATACTCTGTATCTCGCCGATTGTACTCTCTATTTGTTTTTCCTATGCTTCTAAAGTCAATATCGTAGCTACCAGTGATTGTACTTTGATGAAACCATCTTCCTTTAACTAAAGGTTTTTCCAAAATTAAAATTGGCCTATTCTTCAAAATGATATTCATTGATGAATATCAAACAGTTCTATAATCCACGCTCACTTAATATCTCTTTAAAATGATAATCTTGCTTCTTAGCGCTCTTATTTTTTGCTGGATCTAAAATTTCACCTAATTTTTAAACTTTCTACTTTAAAGATTTAGTTAAAGAAGGCCCTCATCGATCTCTAGATATTGGAAATAAAAGACCAACATCCAACCCTTAATCCATTATGCCCACTATGTCTGTAACACTAGGTACTGTGTATGGCACCAATCTTGGTAGTATGCAAAAGATTTCAAACACAGTCCTTCCTGTACAATATCCTTTGAAATACTATCAGGAGATAATCACATCCTGTGGAACTGTTTACTTAAGTAAGATTGCATATTATGCTGATATTCCAATTGGTTTGGTGAAAGCTAGATTGATTAATAACAAGAACAATGGCGTTCTACCTCAAGGCGTATATATAGAAGTGATAGCAGTACTGCCGCATTATCAAAGTAAAGGTGCAGGTTTCAAGATGTTGAAATATGTAGAAGAAGAGTGTAAGAATCATTTCCAACATGAAATATTTGTACATCTTGCAACTGACAATGTACATGCATTAACTTGGTATGAGAAGCAAGGTTTTGTAAAAAGTTCGACTGTTCTAAAAAATTACTATAAGAATATGCCTGATAACCACTCTACAGATGCCTATATTTTACAAAAACATATACCTTAACCGTCTCTATTCTCATCTTTCTTTGTGCATTATAATTTAGATATTTAAAGTGGATCTCTTAATTGATACTATTTTTTTGCATTATCATTTAACTACTACTATTTAATTTGATTTAAATTACAATATTTTAAATTTCTTAAATTACATATCATAGTTATCTACAATTAATTTTATATCTTGTATACAATTTATATGACGATTTTTTTTTTTGATTTATTACAGGATAAACGCCCATTGCATTTTTAATTTCCAAAAATCTTTGAAAAAACCTGATTGACCAGTATATCCTATTAAATAATGTTTATTAATCCTCATCTTCATCTTCAGTATCAGTGTCTATATCAGTGTAGTCACTGGCACTATCTTCTTCATCAGAATCTTCATCAGAGGAGTTCATATCTTCTAATAGTGCTTCTTTGTCTTCTGATAATTCTTCTTCAGTAACATCACGTACCTTCATAAACATGGTAAAATCTAAATCAGAACCGAAGAAATCTGTTGATTTAATCATAACTCTGTATGCATAATCACCCTTTTCTGGTGGAGCTGGTTGACCTAATGGAATTCTAATGGAACCAATTTCCCATTCTTCAGGTTTGAAATCATTCCCTAGTTCTTTAATAGCTCTTTTATCTAAATCATTTGTTAAATTAGATAATGATAATCTTTCAACAATGTAAGGAGATTGTAAAATCTTGATATCTTTTTGTAAAGCAATTAAACAGATCCATGAATTATGTCTTTTACTTGGGAATTTTGGAGAAAATGTATTTGGTAATAATGGTTGATCATTAATAGACGCAAATGGATCTTTCAAAAATTCAAAATCAGTTGGCTCTTCTAACATTTCTTCTGGGAATTTATTATTTGGGATAATCTTATGTTTTGGAGAACGGACTAATACTTTAACAGAGATATATGCCATAGATGATGGAGTAACATGGGTTTCACCAGGAACAATGAAATCAGCTCTTAATAATTTTAAAGATGGAATATTAGATGCAACTTTTAATGTATGTTCAAAAGATTCTTGATCTTGAATACCTAACATAGCTTTAATTTTTTTATCTTCAAAAGTAAATAATTTACCTAATGTGAAAACATCTTCAGTTGTTTCAATAAAATGTTCTTCATCCACATTTGGTAATTGAAAAATTTGAGAATATTTATTGTTTTGAACACCTTGAACGAAACATTTGAAAGTATCTATAGCGGTTAATGCAATATCAATATTTCTAAAACCAGATGCAATATCAAGTAAACCATATAATAAAGAATGACATTTGGCAACAATTCTATACTTAACGATTGTATCTTCTTTACTAGTTGGTCTATTGTAAATATGATCTAATAATAATTTTTCAAAATCAGCTGGAGTCTTCTTTGGGAAGAAAATCTTAAATTCTTCTGCATGAGATAACCATTTAACAATTAACTTAACAGTGACAACTTCAGATGGTTTATAATTGACTAATCTATCAGCAAAATAAGAAGCAGTGTCAACGTGAATACCTTTCTTAGTGTAGGTTTGAGTTCTAGACCACCATTTACTAACAATATAAGGCAAAACAAGAGCTAATAGAGCCACGTAACCAATAACAACTAAAGAAGAAGCAGAACCAGCCACTAAAAAGTGAGGTAAAGCAATACCATGACTGGTAGATTGAGGACCATCTGGATGACCGAATTTCAAAAAGTTTTCTCTGATAGCTTCATCAGTTAAAGCTTCATAAGCTTTGGTGATTTGAACATACATTTCTTCCATTTTGGTTCTCTCTTCAGAGGATAAATCTTGGGCCAATTTATCTGGATGGAATTTGACAGATAATTTTCTATAAGCAGATTTAATTTCTCTATCAGAGGCACTCATAGAAATACCTAACAATTCATATGGGTCAAACATACCAGAAGCAGCTTTCTTGATAGCATCATTATCAGAAACACGTTGAATCAAAATAGAGACCAATACCCAACCAGCTATTATTAAAACATTCTTAAAGGCAAACAATCGAGAGCCTTGACCATGTTCAAACTTCTTACGGAATTTTATTATTGCATCATCTGTATATAAGTCATTCAATTCGTCTAATGTTTTTTGGTGTTTATCTTTGTCCAATTTCAAACTCTCTTTCTTGGCCTTCTTTGTGACTTTATCATCAGGGTTTGTACCTTTAATAATACGCCAGAACTGCAATACAGTCATTGGAATCAATGCCATTAAAAGTAATGTTAATAGGAAAAATGGCCATGTTTCACCTTGCTCATCATAGTCATAATTCAAAGCCATTGTATTATTATTTTATTATTTGTTCGTCACTTACTGTATCAAATAACTGTATCTAACTGTTATACACCAGTATTATTATCTGTAATTATAGAAACCAAAAAACAATAAATCGCGTTTGGTTGTTCTTTATTATTCTGCGTCTAACACGTCAATTTTCGTCCAAAAAACTTGGTTAAAACGGCTGTTTCTTGTTAGCTGGGTTTGAGGCAGATACAAATGAGCAATTGGCAATAATGAACCTTGTGGCTCTCGAGAAAACAACAAGTTTCAAGCAAAAAACTACTTTTCAGCTTTACTGAAAATCATCATTTTCAAGTATTTTCTTGAATTTCTCAGAACTGAATATTTCAAGAAAAATTAGGCGAAATCCGGGTAATGCACTTTGTTCCTAATTTTCTAAAATTTTGCAATGAGCACAAAGTTTAATGATAGCTAAATTTCAAAGAACAATTGAAAAAAGAATGAATAATTGATATAATGAAACAGGTGCTTTAAATATTGATAATTAGTATATTTGAACATTCTGAATAGATTGCCCAGTCCAAAATATCATTGTATTCACTGACTTTCAGCCTTTTGTGAGTGAACAGAGAAGAAAAAGGAAACCGAGTTTGATATAAATTGTGAAAATTACTGGAAGAAAGAACCAAGATCAGTATATAAAAGAGTTAATATCAGCATCTCTTCAGTATGAATTTCCAACATAATGTCAACAATCTGGGTATGTTTGCCCAGCAACAACAACAGATGAACCGTGTTAAAATATGCATCAGAAACGCAAATGGGGCTAGTTTACAAGATCTGTTAAATTTTATTAGTAGAAATGCCAGAATATCATTAGCAGATGCAAGAAATGAAGGTAATATGGTAACTGGATTTGTAAATAACAAGATAGAAGCTCAATCGTTGATGAAGTGGAATGGTGCTCAATTTGCTGGCAATGGTTTGAAAATTGAAATCTTAAATGATAGCTCATCACCAGGGACAAGTAACACAATTATTCTATTGAAAAATTTCTTATATAAACGTTACGATCCTGCCAATAAAATGTTGAATTTGGCATCTTTACATAATGATCCTGATCTAATACAAAATGGTTTATTCTCATCTATATCTACCCAATCCAAGATGTTTCCTGCATTAATGAAAGTTGCGTCAAGTGAACCTCAATTAGTTGTTGAAAGTATTAACTTGGCAGATAACAATTTAAAAGATATAACCGGTATTACAACATTAGCACAAACATTTCCAAATTTAAAGAATTTATGTTTAGCTAATAATCAAATAATGAAAGTAAGAACTCTTGAAGTTTGGAAGAATAAATTTAAAGAATTAAGTGAATTATTAATGACAAATAATCCAATTACAAATGATAGTACATATAAAAAGGATATGTTAAGATTATTCCCTAAATTAGTTATGTTAGATAATGTTGTTGTTAGAGATGCACAAAAATTAAACTCAATTTATTCTTTACCTATGAAAGTTCAACAATTTTTTTTTGAAACTAATGAAGTTGGTCAATCATCTACAGATTTTGTAATGAACTTCTTAAACTGTTGGGATACTGATAGAAATCAATTATTACCATTATATACTCCACAATCTCAATTTTCAATGGCTGTTGATTCTTCCATTGCTCCTTCCACAGTTGAAGGATCAGATCAAAACCCATCACTAGGTTATTACTTATCTTCTTCTCGTAATATTGTTAAAGTCTCAAGTGAAAAATCCATCGACCAAAGATTGTTTATGGGTCCAGAAGCAATCAGTAATGCTTTCAAACATCTCCCAATGACTAAACATCATCTACAGGATGAACCAAATGAATATTCAGTACAAGCTTTATCATTACCACAAGTTAATGGTTTCTTGATAACACTTCATGGGTATTTTGAAGAGACTGGTAAACCAGAAATTAGTAGCTCATCAAACCAAGGTAAAAATGCAAGAAATAGAAGATTAAATAATAGTTCAGTATCTAGTTCCAATAGACTTTCTAAGAAATCATTTGAAAGAGTATGGGTAATTGTACCAATGGGATCTAGTGTTGTCATTGCCTCTGATTTATTAACAATACGTCCTTATACATCTAATTCTTGGTATGAACCTCCTCAACCTACACCTGCATCACAACCACAAATTCTAGTAAACACACAACAACAACAACCAGTTATGAATCAAGGTATGGGTGGTATGCCTGGTCAACAACCTCAAACAATGGGTGGTATGTCTGGACAACAACCTCAAATGGGTAATGTTGTACTAGCCCCAACATTACAACTTCCACCTGATGTACAAAACAGATTAAATACAGTTCAATTAGAACTTCTGAATAAATTACATTTAGAGACAAAGCTTAATGCAGAATACACATATATGTTAGCTGAAGGTAGTCAATGGAATTATGATATGGCATTAAAGGGATTCCAAAATAGCATTAGTAACATTCCTAGAGATGCATACATACAATAGATCTTCTTCGACTTACTTATAAAATAAATAATTAGTATATATTGTTTTTTTTATCATTCTGGATATATGTTTCATTCTTCAATGTATTCATACTATAGCATTAAATATGCTATTAAATAACGATTATATATATATAACTAAATCAATACTTTAAATATTTGTATATTTTCATAATAATAAAAGACCGTACACAAGATTATTAGGATAATATACAGTTTTGTGTCTTTTTAAATATGTCAGTTAAAAAAAAAAACTATATAGAAACCATTATATATGACAATAAATTGAAAATTAGTACTTAAATAAACAAAGACTAGACATTTAATTATATTTTATTAAACATTAAATATTAATAGTAATAAAAAAAAAAAGACAGAGAGAAATATACTAGTGTCACTATGAAAGCTCTACCAATTCCTCGCAGGTCTAAAACACGATATATAAAGACATATATGATACGAATCAGTAATCATCTTCATTGTTATAGATGTCGAAAAAGATGGTCATTACATAAATTGCATTGTATGAATCGTAAAAATCAATATAGTTTAAATAAAAAAAGGGTGATAAATTCTCCAAGATCAAGTATAATGATTGAAGACATGATTAATTTAAATAGTAGTTTAAGACCACATTCAAATAGTAGAAAGCCACTATTAATAACTACGTTTCCAAATGGTTGTTCTGCATCACCACGTATACATATCTTAGAAAAAACAAGGTTTGGTAGATTTTTAATATCAAAAAGGAAATATAAACTGAAGTTCTTTCATTATGAACGATTTGTTCAAAATGATATGAAGAATCACCACGCACAAAATAAAGAAAACATGGTAGGGAGTTCTAATCAACGAGATGTGAATGAAATAGATAACTTGAATAAAAATGACGTTGTTACTTTGAATGATGGGATGAACTTTGAAACAGTTAAGATTACAAAAAAAGATGATTATAATTGTGCACATATTGTTCATTTAATAAAAAATGAAGTACGAAAAAATGCAGATTTTAAAGTTGTGTTCAATGATAGAAATACAATTGAAACGAGGAATTTATCTTCAAATGTAGAATCAATAAGATTTGGTAAGCATGTTTTAGATCTGACACAATTTGAATCTTTAAGAGGAGACCATGTTGATTTAGGGGAACAAAACCATCAAACGTTTAGATTGAAACCAATAAAATTAAAAGAAAGCATACGATTATGTCAATATGAGAGCCCAACTGATGGAATTATATGGCATTCCCATATAATAAGATGTGAAATAAACGAATAATCTTTTTTTTTTTTGTTTAATAAATATAGAAGAAATCGAAGGTTTCTTCAGTTTTTTCTTTAAAATAAATATTTCTATTGAATGTTATTAGTATAAACTTAGACATGAATGTAATGTATATAATGTACCTATTGGATATGAGATCATATTAATATCGCAATTTGCTTATTTTCTATATCTTTTTTTTTATTGTTTTCATTATAATAATAAAGGATGACATATTAAGCAGAATTATTGGCTGTACAATATTAAGCCATCTTATATTTTATTTTCTTTTTTAAAATATTATTACTCTACATCATTGATACCAGGTTCTGGTATTAAAGTACCAACACAAGGATACTTATTCTCGAAGAAATCTTCCCAGCTATCTAATGCCTCTTGTTCCTTCTCTGTTAAATCACTTAAATCGTCTATAGGCTCATCCCATTCTTGAATGACATCTGGATCAAATGAATTTATGGCTAGTCCTCTAGAAGCATCATGGCCTGCAAAATTCTCATAAGGACCATCAGGACCATAAAATTTAGCACCTTTAGTACAGTCATAAACTTTACCCTTAATACTTATGAAAATTCTGTCATCGTTTACACCATTAAATTGCAAAAGCGTACGAGGGTAAAATTCACTTTCAACAATAGGACCATCTTCATCCTCATCATCTTCTTCTTCCTCTGAAGACTCATCTTCTGCTCCACTGGATGGTTTGTCTTCTGTCAAATTAACGCCTAATTCTTCAGCTAAACCTGTTGGATCATCTGCAGTTTTAATATCTTTACCTAAAAATAAACTGAAAAGTGACGACATCTTCTAACAACTCGACCAATATCAATTAATATATATATATATATATTATTTAGTCCTCCTTTAAAGTATCCTCCTTGCTATAGACTTTTCACCTGTTTACTTCTTTCAAAGTCCAATTTTTTTGTATTTTTGGCTTTAAAAAATATCACTCTTCAGGTTACTGACTAAGCAACGCTGGCAAGAATGTGCTTCGTTTAGTTAGCGAGCTAAATCTTGAGAATGTTGCAAGATAAGCTTTTTTAAAAATATGTGATATTTATCGAAAATGATGGTTGAAGTAGTTTTATATAATAAAAAATGTGTAATTTGAATGCAAAAAGTTGTAATTTCGTATGTAATATATATAATAATAATGAAATGGAAAGGATATATGGAAATGATAATTAATGTACAAGGGAAGTTGGAAAAAAAATGTATAATGAAGCGTCAGTCTCTAGTAGCCAACGTCAGTCGTTTCTTCGAGAAAGATATCTGCTGATTCTTGTAGAATGATGCCTATAATATTCAATTGTTGTTGTGCGGCTTCTAGATCATTGTTATGTAAGGCATCTCTTAAACCTGGATAACTCCATTGATCTGTCATTTCATCAGTGTCTTCGTAACGTTTTTGCCATAAAGTTGGACCGAAAATGACATTTTTGTAAAAAGTACGATTTGGTAAACCATCTGGGTTTACTTGTCTACGACCAATGTTTGTAAATTTTCTATTCCATGTCCATCTATTGACAGACAATAGTGAAGGTTCTAAACCTTCATTATGATTTAAGACTATATTATTCCAAGTAGAATACCATTGACTTGCTTCGTTTCCGATATTTTTCCATTTTAATAAACCATTAATAACGTCATTGAAATTTAAATTATTTGAATGACTAGTTTCCATATCATGAAATAATTCACTTAATCTGTTAACATAAAATGAAATATCAAATGGAATAACTGGTGAATCAGATAAATGTAATACTGATTCAAATAAATAAATTAAAATATTTTTAATATTATTTTGATATTTTTCATCTTTTAATAATTCATGATTTTTTTCAAATGTATCCATTGATGTAGATATAATTGGATTTGAAATTAATGATTGTGATTTAAATACAGTTACAGGTATACCATTTGCTAAAAATGGTGACCAATTACCATAACCTTCAATATTTTTATTTGTATTTAAATTTAAATTTCTATTATTCAAATTTGCAAAATAATTTGTAAATAATGGATGTGATTGAATATCAATTGAATCAAAATCAATTGTTAATTCTGATATATCTATAACTTCATAAACTTCATTTTTTAAACTTTTTAATTTTTCTTTAATTAATTCAGTTGAACCAGCATAATTAAATTCATCACCACCTAATGAAATAAAATAAATATTTCTTAATGGTTTCCAACTATATTCAAAATGAATTCTTTGAAATAATTCTAATAAAGACATTAATAAAGCAGTACCTACATTTGGATAAGAAGAACCTTTAGAAATAGAATTTCTACTTGATATGATGGCGATAGCTTTATCATTTTGTTCTTTACCTTCAATTTTACCAAGTACATTAATAACTGGATGTCTTTCTCTAATTGAATTATTAACCTCTAAAGATATTTTTAAATTATCTAATAAACCACCAATATTATTATCATTAAATTTAATTATTTTATTATTATTATTATTATCATCCTGTTTTGGTAAATAATTTAAAAGTGATTTACCTTGATTAAATGATATTGGGAAAGTTAAAATTTTTGGTATAGTAGTTGAATCATTTAAATTAATTGTATTAAGATAATTAACATCATAATTCCAAGTTGGATTTAAAGAATCACCTAATGAATATTGTGGTAAACCAACTGATTTAAGTTGAATCAAATCATTATCTATTGAATTTTCAGGAGTAATAAAAATAATACCTTTAATGTTATCATTAAAAGTTTGTGCTAATAAAATTTGTTCACTAACAAAATAATTTGGATCATAATACATTAATAAAATAATATCATTATTATTAAATAAATTATTTTCATTTAATTTATTTAAATCTGACAAAGTACCTTTATTAGCGAAAATTATATTAGCATTATTAATTTTACCATTTTTAGATAATGGTAAAAAATGATTAGTTGGATCATTTAAATTTAAAATGATTGAATTTGAATTAATATCATTAACAATTAAAGAAGTATGATTTGGATAATTTGAGAAAACAGATAAAACTTCTTGTTTAATTAATTTAATACCATTAATTTCAAAATTATTTTGAATATAATTTGCAATTGATAAATCAGCTTTAGTACCACTTAAATGATTCATCAAAGATAAATATTCTAAATCATTTTCAAATTTATGTAAATCAACAGCTGAATTAATATAATTTAATATTAGATCGTGATTGGTAAACATACCTCTAATAGCATAAAGATGATGAGTAAATAAAAGTCCTGATCTTCTAATAAATATGAAAATCAATGTCATTAAAAGAATATAAAAAAATCGTTTCAATATTAATGGATTACCAATCTTACTTAAATAAAAGATAAATTTTTCATTAACAATATTTAATAATATTATAATTGGATTTATAATTTTTAATTTAATCGGAATCAAATAAGAATTGATAAAATTATCTCGTATAATATAAAATTTATCCACAAGAGACATTTTATCATAATTGTTAATACTGTTCATATCATTATAAAAAGTATCATTACTATCCTGTATCCACATATTATCATCTATACCATAAAGATTATCATCATCATTATCGTAACCATTTCTTTCGTATATAGGAGGATTAGAAGGTAGTCCATCAGTTGAAGTTTGTTGTACTAAATCGATATCATCGTCTATCTGAGAGTCATCATTATTAAGTCTGATGTAACTTCGAGAGGACCCAACGTTGACGAGTCTCATTAAGTCAATAATAAATTAGTAATATATAGTGGTCTTTCAAAATGGAATGGGGTGTTATTATATCTTGCGGTCAATATTATATACCAATGGAAGTGTCATATACCGTGTATTATTGACAATAGTAGACTCTAAGATGGTGGGTTTTTATTCGTTAGATATATATCCCAAGAATAATGGTATTTTCTCTTCTTTATTATTGATATTTCTCTCTCTATTTTTATCTAATTGAAAAATTTCATCGGCGAAACTGAGCCGCGAATATTGAAACAATTATTTAATTCGTCATTTTGATAGAAGTGGCAGTTCTTGTGATAAGTAATTGAGATTGCTGGTATTGTGTGAGTGGGTGGGTATGATACACGGGGATAAGTAACGTATTGAATATAGTCTTTGTTTGATTATCAATATCAAATAAAATATTGAACAAAAAAAAAAAAAAAATTCATATGCATCCTTAAAAATGTTTTTCATTGATATGAGGTCTTAATTTTGTAGTTCTTTAGTTATATTGATACTTTAAATACTCTTGTTTCTTTGTCTTTGTCAATATTCTTTAAAAATAGATCCGCGCATCTTACTTATTAATAACCGCCATTATATAGAGAGCATCCCTATTCTCAATATCAAGCAGTTTGGGTATCATTAAAGGCATTACTGATAGTTTTGCAATATAATATTTATCCAGATCCTTGTAAAACCTATACTCTTTCAAATATCTTTCGATTTTTCATATTGATTGTGTCAGTACCTTATTTTTTATCTTGGCGATAAATCAACCAAAAATAATCATTTAAATTTCAAACCAAACACACCTAGCATAATACCCAACACTCCATTACTCCAATACATCATATTCAACATATATTAATATCCTTTGGTCTCTTTAACAATGTTTATTATCTTCTTTATCTTAAAAATCACCTTCAATTTTTTATGTAAATCTTGATGTTCAAAATATTTTTTATTTTTTTTATTTAAAAATTGAGAATTTTTGATAGCGCCATTTTTTTAAAATTTGATATTTTTTTTGATCTAAAATTTATAACAATAATAATAATTAAATAATTAATGATATTGTTAGAATTCCCATCTTTAATTGAACACTTAAATACAGTATTGAAATAGCAACACATTCACAAGTTAATATTCATTATGAACAACGTTAGAAGGAAATTAGAAGATAAAAATTTCATTATATCTTCATCAGATAATCATAATTTAAAGAATCAATTATTAGAAGAACAAAAACAAGAGATATTTGAAGTATTCACATTATTCGATTTAAATGAAGACGGCTATATAGATTATCATGAATTGAAAGTTGCTTTGAAAGCATTAGGTTTCACATTATCAAAATCTGAATTATTAAATATATTCGAAAATTCAACAAATGATAATAATAATAATAAATATCTACTTAATTATGACGATTTCTTTATAGTGGCTGGTAAATTGATACTAAATAGAGATCCTTTGGATGAGATTAAACGTGCATTCCGTCTATTTAACGATGATAATACTAATGGTATCACATTGAAAAATTTGAAAAGAGTAGCTAAAGAATTAGGTGAAAATTTAACTGATGAAGAGATGAAAGCAATGATCGATGAATTCGATCTAGATGGTGATGGAGAGATTAATGAACAAGAATTTATAGCAATTTGTACTGATAGTTGATCTTTTGACTATTATATATATATTATATATTATTATTATTAATTCTTAACTGCATATTATTGGTTTATTTTTATTTGGTTCTTTTTTTGTTTTTTCAATTACAATTAATATATAATCTGTTACATAATTTATTGCTTTAATTCTACTTTTTTTTGAAGCAATTGAACTCTAATTTTATTGGTATTTAGTGTCTATTTTCCATATTTTTATAATAGCTATTTTTTTGTTAGAATCGGTTTTTTTCACTAAGAGTTATTTATTTAAAAATCTAGAAATAAAGCTCATGATATAGATATAGAATCTAGTACCTTCAAGGAATAAGATACACATTTACACGTATCAATTATCTGTGGGATTATATTATTCATAATATATAATTCAAAATGTCTTATGATTTCATATCTAAAACAGGTACAAGAATATTAAAAAACTTGAAAAATCCTCCAAAACATTTACTATCAAAGCATGAAAAGAATATAAAAGATACAACACCACCTTTCTTATATTCTCCATTACCTACAATTGAAGAATCTAAACAATATAAGACTGAAAGGGATTGGAAATTTTTACCAGGTGATCGTGTAGTTATTATAAATGGTGATAAAAGGGGTAATATTTGTAAAATTAAACAACATAATCAAATGAATAATGGTTATTTATTAGATGAAAATGGTCCTTCTAAAGAAGCTGTTATCCCAAAGGATTTTTGGGCTGAGGGACAAACTTCTTTTGTATCACATATACCACAATTAGTAAAAAGAGAAGATATTAGATTAATAGCTGATATTGAAGATACAGAGATTAAGGGTAAATTCAATACTGTTGTTATTAGAGATGTTGAATTTAAAGGATCTTATTATGATGAACATTATAAGAAAGTTTTACCTTATAGATATGTTAGAGGTAGTAAAAATTTAATTATACCATGGCCAACACCAAGTTTAGAAGATAAAAAAACTGGTTCTGTTGAAAAATTGTCAACTTCACCTGAAATAGTTAGAGAACAAACTTATTGGGTTAATTCATTAGTTAAAAATTCTATACCTAGAAATGCTATATCAACTATTAGAAATGTTCATTCTAAATATAGAAGAAGGTCTATCGCCAGAAGTGATTTAGTTAAACTTGTAGCACCAAAGATGCCATTAACAGAGACTAAGAAAGCATATAAGAAGGATAAAGAAGAGGTAATTAAGATTATGAAAGAGAATAAAATTCTTAAGGATGAAGATTATGAAAGAATTGGTAATCTTGTTAAGAAGAAACTTGAAGAGAATAATATTCAAGTTTAAATAAACAAGATCATATACATATAAACTACCATTAACATTAACATTGTATATATATATATTAAAAAAGAAAGTTATTATTATGTATATTTGTATATATTTAAATATTCTTATAATATGAAAAATATCAAGAAAAAGCACATTAAAAATACATGAAAACCTTAAAAAAAAGTTAACTTTTGTAAAATTATTAATCAAACCAATAGTAAACAATGTCATGGAAATTTGCATTATCCAAATATATCAAAACTCCAGAAAAATTCAAACAAGGATTGACAAATGAAGAGCATTCTGTTGTATTTTATGATGATAATGTTGTTATAATAGAAGATGGTTTCCCTAAATCACAATGTCATCTATTGATATTACCAAGGGATCCAATATTAACATTGAAATTACCTAATGAGATACTCACAGAAGAAGTTAAAGAGAAGATTGAATTATCTAAACATATTGAATGGTGTCGAAATTTTATATATGATAAATTTAATGAAAAATTTAATATAATCGATGATGAATTAAATGATGAAGATTATTTTATGGATAATTTTATAAAATGTGGTGTTCATAGTGTGCCTAGTATGAGTAATTTACATGTACATGTCATTAGTAAAGATTTTAAAAGTGATAGAATGAAACATAAGAAACATTATTTATCATTTAATTCAAATTTTTTATTAAATATTGATCAATTACCTAAAATTGTAGATAAACGTGAATCAGAGAGTTTGTTAAAAGGTAATATGCATTGTTGTTATTGTGATGTGAATTATAAGAATAAATTTGCTGAATTAAAGAGACATCTTGATGTTGAATTCGATAAAAGGTTTGAAAAAAAATAAGTGTTGTAATGATGATGATATATATGAAGGTATGTTTATTTTATATATTTTTTTTTATTTAATGAAAATATTGAATATACAAAATTATTGTTGTTATTTTGGTTTTGGGTTTTGGGTTTTGATTAGCTTTTAATTTCTTCAGTTTCTAAAGAAGAATTAGCACTATTAGTTTTAGTTGCATCAGTATTATTTTCTAATTCTAATAATTTTTTATTTTTAATTTTATTTTCTATTAAATTATCAAATGCAATAATAGCTCTAATTAAATTAGAGATATAAATCATCATTAATTCATCATTAGTTTTATAAGTCAAAGCATTATTTAAATTTGAATTTGAATTATCAAAATCAGGTAATAAATTAAAGATATCTTGTAATTTACCTAAAATATTATGATTAATTGGTAATTTACCATCTATAACAGAATTTAAATAATTAACAATATCAGTTAATTTTTTTTTTAAATTTTTTAATGATTTTAACTGATTTGTTAATTTAACTGATAAATTACCAATTGATTGATTTCTAACATCTCTTAATAAATGTTCAACACCAATTTCTTCAGCTTCATCAGCTTTAATCGAACAAGATAAATTAATAAATGTTTTTTCAGTCGAAGTACCATCATCCATTACTTGTTCAATTGACATATATGCATTTGTTGGTAAATCAATAAAATTATTTGATAAAACGTCAACAATTAATAAAATTGGATTATTATTTAAAGCAATTGAATAATTTTTAAATACTTCATTAATTTTAGAATCAGAAGAACTTAATTTTGGTCCAGTATGATACCAACCTAATAATTTCTCTTTTGCATTAATTTTTTTAAACATTTCATACATATTTTCAATATAATTATGATCTAAGAACCAAATATTTGAATTTTTATCATCTTCTTCAAATGGAATAGCAAAAGAATTTGTAATATTAATTGAATTATTCTTATAATCTATATCACCTAATATAACACCAAGACAACGTTTTTTAGAATTAGTGTTTATACGTTTATAATGGTCTAGGACAGACAGAAGGACCAATGGTGCCACGGTGACTTTGAAGCTAGCAAAGTTATTATTGATTATTGAACTCATTGGCTCTATATGGGTTTATATGTTTGTGTGTATATATACTTCTGTTACTATCCATTGCACATCAATATTTCAAATATATCTATATATACAGATATTGCCACCTTAATATGCTCATTTTTCTCACTAACTTTAAAAAAGCGACCCGGGTAACACCACCATACTAATACTAAAATTTAGCATAATAACATAGCAAGTTATCCACTATTTAAAAGACAATTAATTGACTGTATTATACAAGAACACAGACACAGTACACTACTCCATACCGTATACAGTTCTTTTTAAAAAAAGAACCAAAAACCTTTGCTCGCTGCGCTCGTATTGAACAACAAAGAAGTGAAATAGTAACTGGCTTGGAATATTCACAGTTCGATCCTCTTATACTGAACAAGAGACACTAAAAAGAAAGAAAATGACATTTATCATAGTAACGTAAGCCATTTATATAGAATGTCTTATTATATGCAGCGTGAAGTGCGAAATGAGAAAAAATATATATAATATTAGAATATCTTATCGTAAATGCTATAAACTTGTTAGGAAATATAGACATGTATATTGAATAAACTAATACATAACATCTTACACTGTGATATTCTGCCAATAATACTGTACAATCGAGTATAATACGAGCGCAGCGAGCAAAGGTTTTTGGTTCTTTTTTCAAAAAGAACATATGTTATGGCAGATACTTTTAATATTGAGTTATTAGTGTTTTTATCCTGAAAACAGAGCAGTGCATGGTGTGGTGTTTTATAATAAGTAGAATAAATATATTAGAGTGGAATATACAGTATGCTTTCAATGCTCTTTCTGCAAAAAGAACCAAAAACTCTTGCTCGCTGCACTCATATTACATATATACAATACACAACCAGTCAAGAAGGCACACTGCTGAGGTATAAACTAGCACAATACTCGACTGGCCAAATAAATGCAACATATATTGTCCAAAACACACATCTGGAACTCCGGAGGTGCGGCTGAACACTACAGTGCAACTTATACAATACAATAATGCAATGTAATAATGTGATGTAGAGCACAAGAGAAAAAGAACGAAAAATTTTGCCCACTTCGTTTGTGGTAGTATAACAAACGAAGTGAGCAGTAGTTTTTGGTTCTTTTTTCAAAAAGAACACAGTGTGGTACAGAGTGTATAGAGTGGAATGGTATTATAGTATATAGGTATATAGGATATAGTGTGGGTATTGTATTGGAGATGCTGGGAGTGAATATATAAGAGAGGAGAAAGCATTAGTTGCTCTGTATGTGTGAAATGGGTCTGAACCTGAGTGCGGTAGAGTTCCTGCGGTGGTGGTGCCTCAAGCAGCCTGTGCCTGCTGACTGTGTGTGCACACACTGACACATGAAGGACTGGTTGTTGTCGTTGAAGAGAGTGAGCACGGTGTAGGCCCTTGTGATGCGAGGAGTGGCTGACTGCTTGTTGTCTTGTTCTTCATCTAGCATGGAGTCACTGTCGGAGAGAGAGGATAGGGAAGCGTTGCTGGAGTGTATGGAGACCTCGCCTAGCTGCTCTGTGTCATGTACTAACAGTTGTGCATCTAGTGGTTGTGACATATTACTGGTGAGCATGACAATTCTATCGAACTTGGTGTTTGTGTGGTTATTTGTTGTGTTGATGAGAACGAGAATCTACTTGTTGCCTAGATCAATCTCATCTCTCTTTATTTATACAGCAATTCTTCGTTGTTTGGTGACCCACTTTGCCGAGAATGCGGAGTGAGTCTCTCCCCGCAAACAAAACAATCTTTACTTGAAAAGTGGGATTTTGGTGGGTTCTCTTTTCCCCTGAGAGCGTGTCACCCGGACTGCAATGATAGAGGGGATCTTTCTAGTGATTGAATAAAGATCAGTTAATTATTAATACAAGATTAAGAACATGTTATCCCTCTGAGAGATATTACTTAGATGTGCACCGATATTAATAGATTAGATATAGATATCAAGAGTGTTTACAGTGTGTGAGAGAGTCTTTAACACCAGAGTATGAAATTCTCTCATCAATTACAATTTAATGCTGTACCAGAATGGTCCTCTAAATATATTAATTATGAATTGTTGAAAAAATTAATTTATAAATTACAAAAATTAAAATTATATGATAAATTGCCTAATGATAAGTTATTAGATTCTATTTATATAGAATCTAACGATTCTAATAATAATAATACTCCTTTATTAATTACTTCAGATCCTTATATTAATATATTCATTTCACATTTAGATTCACAATTATATAAAATTGATTCTTTTTATATTTATCAATTTAATTCTATTAATGATAATTTATTGAATTTAAAAGATACGATTTTATCAGATTTACAAAATACTACGACCCTTAATGACAATATATCTATTGATTCTACTTTAACTAATAATCAAATACAATTATATTCTTCTATATCTACTAATAATCAACCACAAATTTTTATTAATTCAAAATTAATTTATAAAAAAAAATTATTAGAATTTTTTACTATTTTAAATGAATTAAATGATTTTGTTAATTTAAATATCACAGGTTTCTCTAAAATTTGTAAAAAATTTGATAAATCATTAGATACTAATATTAAATCTGATTATTTATCTATTATAAAAAAAAATTCAAAGATTTTTAACAAAAAGAATTCATCAACAAAATTAAATTTATTAATTTCTGATACAATTGATTTATATTCAAAATTATTAAATATTACTTATAATGATGCTAAAGATAGATTATCTTCACATTTAAAAGAACATATTGTTTGGGAAAGAAATACGGTTTGGAAAGATATGATTAATTTAGAAAGAAGATTTCAATCTACAACTAATGATACTACTACTAATGATAATAACAACATGGAAGATATTACTACTGATGAAAATATACCTTTATTATCAGATTCATCTAAAAATTTAAAGAAAAAACATAAAAAAAAAAAGAAACATCTATTTTATATATTAAAAAAACCAAATTCTATTAAATTTATTGTTATAACTATCATATTTTTTATCTTATTATTACAACAACCTACAACATTCAATCTTGATGATAATCAACAAAGAAATTGTTTAGCCATTTTAATTTATTCTTCTTTATTATGGGCTACTGAAGTTATACCATTATTTGTTACATCTTTATTAATACCATTCCTTATTGTTACTTTCCCATTATTAAAAAATCCAAATGATCCAAATTTAATTTTAACACCAACTGAATCTTCTAAATTCATTTTATCTTCTATGTGGTCTTCTGTTATTATGTTATTAATAGGTGGTTTCACTTTAGCCGCTGCTTTATCAAAATATAATATAGCTAAAATTATATCAACTTATATTTTATCTTCTGTTGGTACTACAAATCCAAATATTATATTATTAACAATTATGTTCATAGCATTCTTTATTTCAATTTTTATATCAAATGTTGCAGCACCTGTTATAACTTATTCTATCATACAACCAATTTTAAGATTATTACCTAAAAATTCAACTTATGCAAAATCATTATTATTAGGTATTGCATTCGCTTCTAATATTGGTGGTATGTCATCACCTATTTCTTCACCACAAAATATTTTTGCTATTTCAATTATGTCACCACCACCAACTTGGATTGATTGGTTTGTTATATCTATACCAATTTGTTTAATTTCAATTATTTTAATTTGGTTATTATTATTAATATCGTTTAATATTAATTTTACCACTAAAAAGAACAATAATAATAATATCAATAGAATTAATTCTTTACAATCAAATTCAATTATATCATATGATCCAGAATTACAACCAATTACTACATTTAACACAAATAATAGTCAAACACACCAAGATGATGATGATGATGACAATGAACCATTAAAATTATTAAAAATACATCCAATTAATGATCCATTAACAAGAAAACAAATTTCTGTCATTATAATATCTATTCTAACTATAATATTATGGTGTTTAAGTAATAAATTCCAACCATATTTAGGTGATATTGGTATTATATCAATTTTACCAATAGTAACATTTTTTGGTACTGGTTTATTAACTTCTGATGATTTTAATAATTTTATGTGGACAATTGTCATTTTAGCAATGGGTGGTACTACTTTAGGTACAGCTGTATCAATGTCTGGTTTATTATCTACTTTAGCTATACAAATAAAGGAAAAAATTGAAAATTTTAAAATTTTTCAAATTGTATTAATATTCGGTATTATCATATTAATAGTAGCTACATTCATATCACATACTGTAGCTGCAATGATAATTATACCATTAATGAAAGAAATTGGTCAACATTTACCAGCTGATCATTCAAGATTATTAATAATGATAAGTACTTTATTATGTTCATCAGCTATGGGTTTACCTACATCTGGTTTCCCTAACGTAACAGCTATATCCATGGAAGATGAACTAGGTAATAGATATCTGACTGTAAAAACTTTAATATCAAGAGGTATACCAAGTTCATTGATCACATATCTAGTCATAGTAACAGTGGGTTTCGGACTACTAATGCTCATCAAGTTCTAGCCACTCACACCCTATCTACGATACTATATATATATATACAAACATATATACATATATTTATTTATTCCACTCTAATATATATTTATTCATAATACACTACATTATACTACATTTTCTTTGTTCTTTTTGCAAAAAGAACCAAAAACCTTTGCTCACTTCGTTCGTATTTATTCTACTCTATTCTATAGAGTATTACTGTCGTGTGTCACGTGACCTGTCCAACTCTACTACTACTACAAACCCAATGAGCCACTATTACTTTAGTGTTCTTTTTTAATATACCAAATACTCTAGCAGAGAATAGTATCATTATTGATGACACAGTTGTATAACTGCAACTCCGGTAGTTAGTGCAGTATTCAGCCCAGCATCCACTCTTTCCCAACACGGCAAAACAGGCGCTGGCACAAATCTCAACACCCCGCGCATTGAATATTTCAATATTTACAGGAAAATAGAGATTAGTATTTTAGAGTAGAGCATTAGAACAGAAGAACTTAGTAGTAGAGAACGGTCACCTGTTCAGTTGTGGGAAGGGTCGTGGCGAGTGACAGCTATCGCTAGTATGTACATTGTGTTGTATGTATGTACGTTTGACCCTACATTATTTGTCCCTTGAGAAGTTAGAACAAGTGAGTAAGTAAGTGGTAATTTTTTCACTTCCACCAGATAGAGTGGTGATGATGATTTCAAAGAAACGAATTTTTTTCCCTTCTCTCCTGTTATTGTTTGCATCCTTGATATTTTCAATTTAATTATATTATTCTCTCTGGAAATTGTTGTTTTCCTTCTCTTCTTGATTCTTCTTTTTTTTTTTAATAAAAGTAAGAACTCATCACTTTTTCAACAATAAATATATTATTATTATAATAATATTATTATAATACATTTTTTATTATTTATATTATTATTTCAATTATTATATGGTATTATTATATTAGAATATATCTTCTCTAGCAATACAATATCCCCTTTCCGTTAAAATGACCGTCGTCGTTCCTTTAGTTAATGGGACTTCTCATAATACAATTAAAGCACATTCACAAATAACTTATGAAAATGCTATTAATTTTTATAATAAATTTTTAGGTTTAGATATTACTAAAAATGATTCAACATCAACTATTTTATCAAATGATAAAATTTCATTAAAAATTGAATTAGAAAATTCAGTTGATGGTGATAAATTAGATCAACAACGTTTTAAACAATTATTCTCTGCTACAGCTGTATCTGATTGGAGATCACAAGTACCACAATCTTTAGTATTTAACGTTGAAGATATTTTCGTTATTAAAGATGTTTTAGTTCAATTAGATGCCCCAAGACAATTTCATCCTTCTGAATTAGATCCAATGTTTATCTATACTTTAGATCCATTAGGTAATGTCATTGGTGTCACTGAAACTAAAAATTCTGTCTCTGATAAACCAAATAAACCAGTCTCTAAAGTTATCCCATCTACTTCATTAGCTTCTAAAGTTCAATCTTCTACTGATTTAGCTGGTCAAGTTTCTACTTCTACCAATTACCCATCTTTACCAAAGACTAAAGGTCACGATAAAGCTATCGCTGTCATGACCTCAGGTGGTGATGCCCCAGGTATGAACTCTAACGTTAGAGCTATCGTTCGTTCTGCTATCTTTAAAGGTTGTAGAGCTTTCGCCGTCATGGAAGGTTATGAAGGTTTAGTCCGTGGTGGTCCAGAATATATTAAAGAATTATCTTGGGAAGACGTTAGAGGTTGGTCTACTGAAGGTGGTACTAATATCGGTACTGCCCGTTGTATGGCTTTCAAGAAACGTGATGGTAGATTGTTAGGTGCTCAACATTTAATTGAAGCTGGTGTTGACGCTTTAATTGTTTGTGGTGGTGACGGTTCTTTAACTGGTGCTGATCTTTTCAGATCCGAATGGCCTTCTTTAATTAAAGAATTATTAGAAACTAAAAGAATCACTCAACAACAATATACTAGATATCAACATTTAAATATTTGTGGTACCGTTGGTTCTATCGATAATGATTTATCTACCACTGATGCTACTATCGGTGCTTACTCCGCTTTAGACAGAATTTGTAAAGCTGTCGATTACGTCGAAGCTACTGCTTACTCTCATTCAAGAGCTTTCGTTGTCGAAGTTATGGGTAGAAATTGTGGTTGGTTAGCTTTATTAGCTGGTATCGCCACTTCTGCTGATTATATCTTTATCCCAGAAAAGCCAGCCGCTAATGGTGAATGGGAAACTCATATGTGTGATATTGTCGCTAAACATAGAGCTAGAGGTAAGAGAACTACTATTGTAGTTGTCGCTGAAGGTGCTATCTCTACCGATCTAACTCCAATCACTCCAAAGGATGTCCACAAAGTATTGGTCGATAGATTACAATTAGACACTAGAATCACTATCTTGGGTCATGTTCAAAGAGGTGGTACCGCTGTCGCTTACGATAGAATCTTAGCTACTTTACAAGGTGTTGAAGCTGTTAAAGCCGTTTTAGAATCTACTCCAGAAACTCCATCTCCAATTATTGCTATTAATGAAAATAAAATTGTTAGAAAGCCATTAATGGAATCTATTGCCTTAACTAAATCCGTCGCTGATGCTATTCAAGCTAAAGACTTCGCTAAAGCTATGTCTTTAAGAGATACTGAATTCGTTGAACATTTAAATAATTTCATGGCTATTAATTCTGCTGATCATAACACTCCAAAATTACCAGTTGAAAAAAGATTAAAAATTGCCATCATTAACGTTGGTGCTCCAGCTGGTGGTATTAACTCTGCTGTCTACTCTATGGCTGCTTACTGTTTATCTCAAGGTCACAAACCATATGGTATCTTCAATGGTTTCACTGGTTTAGCTAGACATGAAAGTGTTAGATCTTTGAAATGGATCGAAATGTTAGGCTGGCAATCTCGTGGTGGTTCTGAATTAGGTACTAACAGACATACACCAGAAGAAGCTGATATTGGTATGGTCGCTTACTATTTCCAAAAATACCAATTCGATGGTTTAATCATTGTTGGTGGTTTCGAAGCTTTTGTATCTTTGAATCAATTAGAAAAGGCTAGAGATTCTTACTCTGCTTTCAGAATTCCAATGGTTTTAATTCCAGCTACTTTATCTAACAATGTTCCAGGTACCGAATATTCCTTAGGTTCTGATACCGCTTTGAATTCCTTAATGGAATACTGTGATGTCGTTAAACAATCTGCTTCTTCCTCTAGAGGCAGAGCTTTCGTCGTTGAAACTCAAGGTGGTAACTCTGGTTATCTAGCTACTTGTGCCGCTTTAGCTTCTGGTGCTCAAGCTTCTTACGTCCCAGAAGAAGGTATCTCCTTAGATCAATTATCTCAAGATATTGACACTTTAGATTCTGCTTTCGCTAATGCTCAAGGTAGAGGTAGATTCGGTAAGATTATCATTAAATCTAAGAACGCCTCAAAGGCTTTATCCGCTGATAAGATTGCTGAAATTATGACTCAAGAAGCTGATGGTAGATTCGATGCTAAACCAGCTTACCCAGGTCACATGCAACAAGGTGGTTTACCATCCCCAATTGATAGAACTAGAGCTACTAGATTTGCTATCAAGGCTGTCAATTTCATTGAAATGAACCAACAAATTTTATCTGATGTTCACGCTGATGATGCTGATTTCGACAATGATAACAAGGCTGTCTCTGCTACCGCTTCCGTCTTAGGTGTCAAGGGTACCAACGTTATCTTCTCTCCAATCAGAAAATTATACGATTTGGAAACAGATATTCCAAAGAGAATGCCAAGAGTTATTCACTGGGATGAAATGAGAGTTATCTCTGACCATTTGGTTGGTAGAAAGAGAGTTTAATAAAAAAAAAAAAGAAAAGAAAATAGATATATTTTTAGACAAAATATAACTAAACCTGGTTTCCTCTTTTTATTAACAAAAAAATATATTAATGAAAAATTACTATTAGATTATTATTAAACTTTTTTTTTATCTTTGAAATGACTTTTTCTTTGTTCTGTAACATGTTATGTGAAAATGTTACAGTTAAGACAACACATATTCCTGCCTATTTCGAAGTCTTATGAATGTACTATATAAAAATAATTAGAAATAAAAAAAAAAAAATAATTGAATATCTTGTCACTTTTATAATCTTCGAATAGCTATAGAAAAAAATATGAATTTATATTTTTATTTAAAAAAAAATAATGTAATGTATATTTATAATAAATAAAAAACTATTTACAATAAAAAATAAATAAAACTGAATAAAAAGAGACAATGTTAAAAATACAAGGGGAAAATAAAAAAAATAAAATAATAACACTGAAAAAAAGAGAGACGTAAAAAATAAGAAAATGTGGAAGTAGAGAAGGGTTTTGTTTATATTAATTTTTTATTAATTAAAGTTATCATCATATGTTTGTATTATTATTCAGTTTTATATTTATTTAATCAATTTATTAATTAACAATCATTAAATTAAATTTCAGCTGGTTGAGGTGGTGCTTGTAATGGGTTACCATCTTTATCTAGACCTTGTTGCATCATTAATAATTCTTCATTACCAGCGGTTTCAAATTGTAAACCACAACCCATTTTACTTTCAGCTTTAAATTGATCAATTTCACCACAGAATAGTATGGATAATGTTGGTAAGACCTTTCTCTCTAAGAAACAAGCAATTTTACCATTAGAACTTATAGAACCTCTATACACAGATTGTCTGTATTCATATTTAGCACCAATTGTAGTAGAACCTTCAATACCTGGTTGAATACCAATTGGTGTACCCATGACAGGATCAATTATTGGGGACATATTAGCTTGTAAAGTGGTTTCTATACCTGCTTCAACAGAAGGTAAGACTTTTCTCCAGAAAGATGCAACCACGGAACCATTAGCTTGTAATTGGCCAGAGAAGATCCAATCTTTATTCTTGGAAACGTAACGAGTCAAATATGAGACACCGGCTTCAGCTGGGGAAGTAGGTTGTGGTCTTGAGTACAATAATTCGATACCTAAAGCAAAATTTGGAGTGATACTTTGTAAGATAGAACCAACAGCAACACCAGTAAATACATTACCATATTTAGCAGTGTTTGTAAAAGTAGGGTTCAAAGCTTTAAAATTCAAAGAATAATCTGAACCTTGATAATCTTGTTCTAATTGACACATAGAAGGTTGATTATGAGCCAATTGTAAATTAACTTTAGAGATATTGTTCTTATTCCAACCGTAATTGATACGACCAGATAGTGATTGATCATTATCTATATTACCTTGAGCGAATAATTTGTCATCAGCGAATAAAGCAGAGAAAGCGTAAGAAGGTAAATTTTGAGAGCCAATTGAGAAAGTATGAGAAGTTTGGAAAGCAGGATTTAATGCGAAAGCTTTATTTAAATCAGCTTTTAAACCTGTGAAGAAATATTGTGTTAAGAAAACGTCTCTTGAAACTTCTTTATTAAGGTTTTCTACGGAACCTGGATTGGTCAATTGTAATGATAATCTGTGATTGTACAGTTGGTCGTATGTATTCAATAGATAACTAGAGATAGGATTGGAAGACCAGAAACCATTAGTGTTTGGTTTTGAAGCGGTTGATGCTGTTGGAATGGCAGAAATTGACTCCAGAGAAACGGGAGAAGACATATTTTTTTTTCTAATTATTGAATTCTATTACTAAACAGACAGGTCAACAATATGGGATTGAATCTGGATCGTATTGCAATGACTTATTACAGGCCCTTTAAATATCGAATTTTTTTGATTATTTTTTAGAACTTATTTTTTGTTTCTTCCTTTTATCTCAGAATTTGACGGAAGCAAAAATTGAAAGGCGCCACGCCAGTTAATACAGGCGAATGAATAAGGATGACAATAAAAAAATCATAGGAAATATAGTTAAAGAAGTGGTATATTTGTGTATTAATAAAAGATAAATGTATATTTGAGAGTGTTTATATTGTTTGGAGGTGTTAAATTAGAATATGTGAGAAAAAAGAACGGAATCAAAAGCTTTATTTTTGATATTCCCTTATTAAAAAATATATAATGGTATTTATCATAATTATTTATTTATTAAGATATATATGTATTATAAAAAAGTTGTCGTTTCCCTGTTTTATCAATGAATATGGAGTTCAAAAATGGTTTGGTATATATAATGCATCATTCCATTTGAATATCATCATCATCGAATATTTTATCAATTTGATTATTCAAATCTGATATTAAATTATCCATTTTATTAATTTGTTTATTTTTTTGAAATATTTCATATTCCCAATCTTCAATTGTCTTTGATAAAAGACTTTTAGCATTATTATCATTTTCTATATATTTTTTACATAATTTAATTTTATTTTTAATTACTGTTGTATTTGTCTCTAATTGATTCTCTGAATTATTTGGATCTTTTGTAATTTGATATATAGAATAGAATAAATGTGGAATGAATTCACTCTGTTGTTGTTGTGTTGTGGTAGATGTTGTACCATTTGATGTTATAGATGATGATGAAACTGATGTTGTCAATGTATCCGATGAAGGTTGTAAATATTGCTGTATTTGAGTCAAAGAAGGATCTTGAAAAGACATTTTGTAGGAATTAGTGATGTATAGATGTGAATAGGTAAATGAATGATACTCTTTAAAGTTCAAATTGAATATATTTTCTATACTCTTTTTTTTTTTATTGGTTAAAATTTGGAACTTTTTAAATTTTTAATTTTGTTCAAAATTTAGCGTTAAGTATGTGATGTTGTGCTGGGAATTACTTGAAACGGCAAAACGTATAATAATATAAAGTTACAATTGTTATTTAAAATATGATAATAATAATAATTATATAATGCAAATTTTTATGCTGGTGGAATTTAATGATAATGATATTTATATATATATATATGGATGGATGTGTAATGGTACAATTCTTTTTGTTTCATTTGAAAAAAACATATATTAGTTTTTAGTTGAAGAGAATAAATGTAATAATGATTGAGCAGCTTGTAATTTAACTGGAGTTTGTGTATTTGTTGTAGCTGCATTTGATAAAAGTTGATTTTTCAAATTAATAAATTTATTATTCGAAAGTTTATTTGTTATACTTGAATCAGATAAAGTAGTCTCTATTGTATTATTTAAATTGAACAATTTTGATGATGAATGTAAAATAT
The DNA here is from genome assembly GCA_030581855.1 of Yueomyces sinensis. Lineage (NCBI taxonomy): Eukaryota > Fungi > Ascomycota > Saccharomycetes > Saccharomycetales > Saccharomycetaceae > Yueomyces > Yueomyces sinensis. Next base: position 238,237 of record JAKTVU010000011.1, read on the forward strand.
TATTAATTGTTGATATAGATGAAGAATTATTAATTAATTGTTCCTTTCTATTCTTTTTACTTGGAGTTTTCATGTAATTACCATGAGATACTAATAATTTTCTCTTTTTCTTTATTATCTTTGTATTGGTATTATTTTTCTTATTATGAAGAATATTTGATTTAATATCTAAGAAGCTTAATTCAGCTTGATTAGTCTTAAATTTATAATAAGCCCATTGAAGTCTTATTTTCAATTTATTAGTTAAATTGTCAATATTGTGTGTATTAGATTGAGTCTTGGAATCGGAGTTGATGAAAAGACTTGGATTTGGTTCAGTTGGGGTAGGCAATGATAACAGGGACTTAATTGGAGGAAGTTTGTTCAAAGTAGGAGTAGAGATATTCTTGTTGTTAATGTTTAATTGAGTAAGTGGTAGAGATGATGATGTGGAATACATTGTGACACTTTATTAATTAAGTATATGTTTTTTTGGCCCGATACTATCGATATACCAGTAATATGACAGGATATGTTTTTCTTCCTTGCTACTAATATATGTGTACTTGTTATTGCGAATACTATAGATAGATATATATATATATATATAGGTATATTTGGAGCAAGAAAAAGATAGACATGGAAAGGAGAGCACTACTACAAAGGGGAGACTACCAAAACAAAAGCACCACTACAACAATAATAACAATAAACCAACGCCAATGCTGCACAATATCATCCATCGCAAAGTTCAGTTTTTGCTTGTTGACACTTTGCCCATTTTGGGTTCGCGTTTGTCGATACGCCAAACAAACGAGACACGTGAAATCCACGGTCCACGAATGTTTTGTAAATAGAGAAGCACTTGTAATAGTATGGTTTTATATATATAGGTAGGTGTATTGTTGAGTTGGTTTGTTAGTGTAGTGTAGTGTTGTGTTGGTTGGGATAGTTGGGTTTACGTGAAAGATTAGTTGTTCAGGTTTACGTGAGTCGGTGTTGTTTATTTCATTATTGGAAGATATATATATATGCTTTTGTATATTTTTGAAAAGAATTGTAAATAAAAATAGGAGTAAAAAGGGGGTATTACAACTTCATAAACACCATAACAAACGTTAATCAACTATCAAATTGTTATTAAAATCTTGGTATTATTATTGAAATTTTCGGGGTTTCGTTTATTTTCTTGTTGATATAGCAACTTTTTCACCCTAAATAAGTAATTTTAGATCATTTTTCAGAGGAATTTCCTAATCTGGGTGAAAAATTTTAGATGAGATGAATTTTTAAGCAAATTAATAGTAAGAAGGGAGAGATAAAATAGTAGTAAGAGTAGTAGTAGTATAAATACATAGTATAGTATCATATATATATATATATATATATACATGGATGACCCCAGAACAACAGGAAAGGATTAAAGCTAATAGAGCTAAAGCTTTACAAAGATTGAAGAAAAGAGGTTTTATTAATCAACCAGAGACTAATAATGATAATAATAATAATGACAAGGATACTCATATAGATAAGAAACAGAAGAGCAATAGTAGTGGTGATAAGAACTCTACTTTCGATTCTATTGTTAAAGAAGCTACTCAGTTGAAATCAAACCCTTCTGTTAATACTGAGATTACTAATAATAATAATAGCACTACACAGAATATTGAAAAGACCCCTGATGTTAATACCACTACAGAAACTCATAAACCTATAAAACCTTCTATCAAAACTTCAGATTATATCGATTATGATTTCTCTACTATGAAGAATCTTTATGGTGGTTATATTGATCCTTCTAATTCAAAGACTATTTCAATTTATGGTGATGATGATAATACCAAATCAAAAAGTTTAGAAGATTGGAAACGTGAACAACAAAAACGTAAAGATTTATATGAATTAGCACCACCACCATTAAATATTACAGATGATATGAAATGTTCAGATTGTAAAATTAATATTGAATTAGATCCAATATTATTAGATATTTTTAAAATTAAAATTTGTAAAAGTTGCGTTAAGAATAAACCAGAAAAATATTCATTATTAACAAAAACTGAATGTAAAAATGATTATTTTTTAACTGAATCTGAATTAATGGATGATACCATTTTTCATAAATTAGAGAAACCAAATCCACATTCTGGTACTTTTGCTAGAATGCAATTATTTTTAAGATTAGAGATTGAAGATTTTGCATTTAAAAAATGGGGATCTGAAGATGGTTTAGATTTAGAATGGGAAAGACGTGAAACTTTAAAGATTAAAAGAAATGAAAAGAAATATAAAAAATTAATTGCAAATATGAGATTGAAGACAAGAGCACAAGAATATACTAAAAAATTGCAAGAGAAAAAATTTGGTAAAAAACATATACATGATTTTTCAAATAATTCATATACTACTAATAAAACTGATGAAAATGGTCATAAAATTGTTAAAAGAAGATGTGCAGATTGTGGTTTAGAAATTGAAGAATTTATAATTTAAACTAAATTATATAAGTAATGTATTTTATCTAGATATGCATATGTATTCTTAAATTTAAAAAAAAAAAAAAAAAAATAGAGAAAATGATTAACAATTTTAATCATTATTTTTATGTCAAGTGCAATTAGTGGTATTCTTTATATTTTATATGTATCTGTTGTTGTTTTTTCTATGAATATATTAGTAATTTATTATTGTTATTACCATTTTCATGGTCATTAATCATGCTATCATCATTATCATTCAAAAATTGTAAATTCATCATTGGTGATTTACTATACTTTGAATTGTAATTTTTTAAATTTTTTTTATGATTATTTGAATATGATGATTGTATTGATGATTTTTTCTCTTGTAATGGAATTTTTTTTAAAATACCACCATTTTGTGTTGATGATATAGTTGAAGATGGTGTTGTTGATCTTTTCCTATTCATCATCGTTGCAGCTTGTGGTGTTATTGGTGAATTTCTATTATCCATATTACTGAAAATACTAATATCAGAAGTTGATTTAACTTCAGAATTAATTGATTTATAAACTGATAATTCCATACATTCTTCTTCTGTCATTAAAATATTTTTTTGTGGTGTAAAATAATTTAAATTCATTGTTGAAAATTTAGCGAAATTATATTCTTCTTTAACTAATTCAATAAATTCTAATACACCACATGAATCTTTATAAATTGTAATTAATGATTCAGGTAAATTATCATTTACAATAATATCTTCAAGTAATGATATAATATAATTTTCTCTTTTTTTAGTTAATTCAGGTAAATTTAAAATTGAAATTTGTTCATTTGATAATAATTTATTTGAATTTTTATATTTATTAATTAAACCCAATATACTTTTACCAATTTCAAAAATTTGACAATCTAAAAATTTAAATTGCCAAGTAGATAAATCAGCTAAAAATCTTTTAATATTAATTAATTGAATTTTATTATCTAAATCCAAATCGGTATCATCATTATCAATATCTGTTAATTCTAATTGTCTTTTATAAATTTGATATTGTATTAAACAATTTTCATCAATATTATAAATATAATCATTAATTAATGGTTCGATTACATTCCAATTAAGAGTATTTAAAATATGCATTTCCATTTGAACAAACATTGATGAATCGAACTCATTCTCTTTAGATGATGAATAATGAACTAATTCTGATAATCTAGGTATTCTAGCTCTTGGATTTGGACCATAAAATCTACCACCTGTTGGTACACAAATATTATTAATAATATGATTACAACCACCTTGTGATTTAGCGGCAATCCAAAGACAAGTACTTAATACTAATTTAATTTGTTCTTTTAATATAATTCTCTTTGATGCATAACGATCAAATAAACGTACTGCATTGAAATAAACACCACGTACAACTCTAGTTATAATAGATAATTCAAATAAAAATGATAAAATTTCATCTCTATCTAATTCAGGTGAAATTTCAGGTTGTTGTAATATTAAATCAATTGATGGATTATTCTTATTAGCTAAAATAAATGCATTTTCAGAAATATCATTACAATATTCACGAATCATTTCATAATGATTTAATAATTCGGTATTGGATAACTCGATAGGATAATAAGTTTGTTTAGCTTTAACAACTAAGCCTAGACCATTATGATGGCTACTGTGTCTGTTAGTGTCATGTTTATTATTTGCCATATTGTTAGATTGAGAAAGGATAGAATAATATATATGTGTGTGTATTTGATTTTAAAAAGAATGAAATTGAAGTTGGACAAGCAATATGCAAAGATTTGTATGTAATGAAAGGATTAACTCGAATAAAAGAGTATAAAAAAGAGATAAAGGAAAGTAATAGAGGAAATTAGAGAAGAGGTTCCTAGTTAAATATTGACAGTAGAGATTGAGTAGGTTGATCTATGAGTATCTTTTGATTTTTTTTTGATTTTTTTACTTGGATAATTCCAACAAGAAGAGTATTTTTTTGGCAAGAGAAACATCACAACTCTGTTCCTATATATATATGAATATATTGCAGAGTATTGTGTGGGGCACCTTTATTGTGAGATCCTACAGCCTTCCTTTAAAACCCAAAACGCCAATATCAACAATAATTTACTTTTATTATTATTCTTTTTTCAAAAATCCACGAAATCACGAAATTTCAAGATTTTGAGCCATCTCTAGTTGCTAATGGTTATGCAGCCATATCAGGTAATTTCGCGAAAATATTTTCCCGTCGCGTGTGTTTTTTCCTTTTGTGGTAATTTTTACAAGGTCAATTTACTGAGTTGGGAAATTCCACGTCTTATAATGCCAATAGTCATCGAAAACTAATAATAGTTTCACCAATTAACTAGTTATTGATTGGATACGAATTGTCTCTGTGTGCTTAGGGTTCTTCTTCCTCTTGGCTTTGGGTCCTGGAGGGTTTCGTTCATGCAATTTGGTGAAAAGTTGGTTGTTTGAAGAAAAATCAAGGAGAAGTAAATATTTGGTGATCAGTTCTTACCTAGATCAGTAAAAATGCATTCATTATTTGCACATCTTGTTTGAAATTGTTTTTTTCGTAATTTCCTTGCAGTTATTTATTATTTTGTAATAATAGCTGAAAAGTTTCATCACATTAAAAAATAATAATATTAAAACTTGAAGCATGTTTGAGAAAAAATATGTGTAAGAAAAAGTGTGATATTGGTGAATGTATATTTTAGAATAAACTAAACATTTAATAATATTATTCATGGTCTTCTTGTTTTTTTTACTGTTTAAAAGTGTGATTTGGTTTTATAAAAAAATTAAGTACTAATCACAACTTTTTGAAAAGTAAAACTAAAATAATAATAAAACGTCTTGAAAATATATATATGTATGTATGGTTTAGGTATTTTTGAAATATAAAATTAGTTTGTATCTTAATGTTAAGTAGAGTACTGTAAACAAAATTACAAGATTAAAAGAATAAATTATGGTCAACAATAGTACAGACGTCAGCTATTCTTTTCAAAATGAGGAAAGGTTTTGTGAAGAAGACCAATCGATTGTAAAATATTTCAACGAAATGAAGCTTGAAGAAAAATTTGCTGGTTTAACTTATTTAGATGCAGATGGTAAAAACTATCCAATATGGAAAGAAGAATTGAATGAAATATTTAGAATGCGTCCCAAATGGTCAGCAAACACTACATATCATGAACCAAAATGGTATAACAAAGTAGAAGAATTAACTGATCAAAAATGTAAAGAGTGTATAATGAAAACATTATCTGTACATGAAATAGTTAGATGTTGTGCATTAGATCTTGATAATACAATTACCTTCATTGAAGATTGCAACAAATATCAAGTTTTTTCAAGAGAATACGACAAATTTACCAATTTAATTCAGAATAATATTACAACAAATGCATATGAATCTATTAGAAATGTAGTCAAATGCACATCTGGTTTTAATGAAAAAATGGTTCCACTATTAGTATTCTTTGCTTTATTTGATAAAATTTTTTCTATTAAAAATGACAAGTCAAATATGCCTACTTCTTTAAAACTTTTTAAAAGACATATGATAAAATTTATGTTTGACTTCTTAGAAAATAATACTGATGCCTTTAAAAGCTTTATGGAATTTTTCCATTTAATGATATTAGAAGCTGCAAAATTCAGCGCAGAGCCTCTTTATTTTGAGAGTAATGATTAGAACCAAATAGAATCCCTAGTATATAGTAGAAGTGTTATTAGTTGTTTTTTTGACCTAACTACTCTTTAAATAATTATTTTGTTAATAGTTATTCTTTTTATTGAATTAAATTACATAAAATTTCATTTCGTGACACTTATACTCTCAACTATAAATGTGACAAATATTTCCTTACAAAAACCCAAAAAGACTTCATTAAATATCTAAATATAAATAAAACTATTGATTGTCTTAAAAGTACATTATATCAAATTTTAAATGGTTATTTTTTATAAATAATACTTGATCAATTATTATATTTCTTGAATTTTATTACAATTTATCATTTTTCACGTGATGTCTGTCACTTCTTTTAAGGCTGTCATTAAATTTAAAGATTGCTTGAAAAAAATTGTGAATAAATATCAATAAAATAGATACAAACATTGAAGGATAAATTACCATTGGCACTTTCCAGGGAGTATAACTCGTTGGTTTGCTTACATCTCCAGGACACTTTTTATAATCCATAATGAGTCAGATCAAGAGCGATCAGTCTGTGGCATCTTCGCCGGTTACTGTATCTTCAATTTCTCACAATAATAATAATAATAATGCTAATAATACCATTCGAGATTCATTGGCAAAGACAGTTCCATCACAAGTCTCTCTTGTTAAAAAATCACTTTCAAACGATATATTATCCACTCATAATGCAGCTTCTCCTAATGCCACCGCTGGAGCTTCTAATACTAATATTCAAAATTCTGCATCCTCATCGCTTCCTAATCAATACAGAGTTGATATGGAAATTTTAATTGATGAATTGACAAGTACTCTGGGGAAAGATAACTGGGCCAAATATGCGCAATTCTTAAGTTTATTTATGTTAGGTAAGTTATCTAGAAAAGAACTATTCAATGAATTGAAACTTAATATTTTTAAAGGTTCCAGTTATTCACATCTTTTGAATTTACACAATCAAATACTAATTAGTATTTATAATAATTCTATTAGAGGGTCCAGCAATAGCAATGATTTTAAGAATAATATGGGTTGGGGTTTCAGTAATAATGGAGGTTTGAATGGTTCTAATAATGGTAAATTGAAATATCGTATTAATAAACATAATTCTCAAATTGAGACTTATAAAAAAATTGTCATGTCACTACCAAATACTGATAGAAAGAGACTTAAACAAATTACTAAAGAATCTGGTAAGCGTGGTTTCATTTTATGTTCCGTATTACAATCTAGATTAAATCTTATACCCAAGATTCCAGTTGTAACAAATCCTGAAACGCTTAAAAGGGTTAAAGCAAATAATTTAAAGACTCCATTAGAATGGTCACAAGATATTATGAATGGTTTTAATGCACAACTATCTACTGAAGGTTATTCTTTGCCTGATAATGATACTTTATTCTTAAAAATGGTAGGTGTAGCCAGAGAACATGGTTTAGTAGGTACTGTCAATGCTCAATGTGTACAAATTGTATCAGCAGCATTGGATCAATATCTAAAGGATATTGTCAGTAGCGTCATAGATACGATTAGGTATAGAGAGAAAAGGTATTCAGATTATTATGACATTGATGAAAATGGTATTTATAGACCTGTTTCTGAAACAACTGATATTAATAATATAAACACAGATAAATCTGGTGGTGATAATAATAACACTTCAAGCCAGCATGAAGATCCTCCATCTTCATCTTCTACAGCATTAACTTCTATATTTTCAAGACAAAATTCAGTCATACCCAATGCGACTGACGTATCAACTTCATCTCCTCTTTCCTCATCAGAGTCTTCAAGCTCGACAAATCCACAACAACAATCATACCACCCACCTATTTTATCTCTAACAGGTGATGATCTTTACAATTCATTAGAGATTTTTCCAAATACAGTTGACCATTCAGGTTCTTACTTTGATATGACAAATTCTTTAATTAATGATGATCAATTGATCGAAATGGATAGTTGTATTGATGACTTGCCAGAATTTAATGAACCAAAACCTTCTTTCACACCAGTAGATAAACGTAATGTAGGTTCAAGAAAAGAATTAAACTGGTTAATTAAAGATATCCTAACTGACGGCACAACTAATTGATTTTACTAATTTGATAAAAAAAAAAAATTTCAGTATAATCGATCTCATATAAAAAATAATATTATTACTTAATGGATGACTATCATAGCTATGTACAATTATGCATTATAAACTTTCTCCTCTTCATATAAAAATTAAATATATATAAATATATCAAAAGAGAAAAATTTCATAAAAAGAATACAGTATTTCATCTAGTTGCCTTTGTTTTATAAATGTCTTTAGATAACTGTAAAATATCCTTAAATTTATCAGTTTCTTCTAACATATTCAATATAAAACAAGATTTAATGTTCAATGATAATGTTCTTAATAAAGTGAGAACTGGTCCATTAACTTCTTTATTCTTAGTATTCATTATACGAGAAATCTTCTCCAACGAACTTTTGTAATCTAATTGAACAAAATAAAATGCAGCTTGTTTCTCAGGTAATTCCTTTCTTTCATATATAATTTTTGTTAATCGTATACCTGATCTACTTTCCAAAGACTTATCATCACAATCTATAATTCTATTAATAATATTTTCATTTCTATTTTCTTCAGTAATTCGTATAGTTGATGATTCAAGGTCAACTGATTTTTCATCTATAAAAAATGTGTATTTAGTTTGTAGGGTGTCAATATTTTCATTAGTTGAATTGTCATTTAAATCAATAAGTGAGCCATCGTCATCTATTAAAACGTTTTGAATTGATAAGTTAAATTTTTTGAGATATTTTTCATCTAATAATGTTTTCATTAGCGAACTATACAAAGTGTTCCATGTTTTGTCTGAAAAATTTAAAGAGAAATAACTAAAACTAGGAATATCCTTTTCTAAAGTTGTATTATGGTAGATTTGATAATTATTTATTAACATTGATGTTTCGTCTGGAAATTCCTCTTTAGATATTATATTGGTAAAATGATATGGAGAATTAATATTTTCTCTATTAATTATAGTCATATCATTTGAATTGAAAGAATATTGAATATTTTTTTTGAAAAATTTTGAAGGATTTAAATAAGAGTAAACTCTAATAGTTCCTTTCCAATCTTCAATTGAATATTGTAATTTTTTGTTTCGTATTCTTTCTTCTTGAAGTTTGATTTGTGCTTTATTATATAATGATTTTTCATATTCTGCTTTTTCAAATGCTTCATTTGTTTTCTCTAGTTGTTTATTATATTCAATTAATAAATTTTCTAATTGTGATTGCAAAGGTATTGTCTCTAATTCAATTTCTTGAATTTGATTATTTAATTTATCATTTTCATTTTTTAATTCAGAATTGATTTTATCTAATTCATTGTTTTCATTTATTAAAATATCTTTATTTTTCTTTAATTCCTCTAATTGTAATGATAAAGAATTTGATTCATTTATTAAATTATCTAAAGAGATTAATTTTTTAGATTTAAATGTCTCAAATTCTATTCTTAACTTCTCTTCATACTCTTTTGTTATTAAATCATTTTCAATATCTAATTTTTTCTGTTCTGATTCTTTTATTATAATTGTGTCTTTTAAAGTATCAATTTCTTTTAATAATTCTTCATCTAATGGTAATTTTTTTAAATCATTAATTTTCTTTTCCCAACTTAATCTTTCTTGAATCTTTTCATTTTCTAAATTTTGTTTAAAAGTATTTAATTCATTCTCTTTTGATTGTTTCAAAGTATCAATTTTAATTTGATTATTCATTTGAATCAATTCAAAATTTTCATTTAATTGAGAATTTTTAATTTTAATATTTTCTAAATCAGTATTTAATTTTTTATTAGCAATTACAAATTTATTATTGTTATATTTCAAATCTTGTAAATGTCTTTCCTTCTCTTCTAACTGTCTTTGTAAATTGGCTAATTCCTTTCTAGCTCTAGAGGTATTTTTAAAAAAAGGTCTTGCCTTATCTTTAATCTGTTCAATTTCTGAAACACTACCAAACATATATTTATTTTCAGAAGTAGTAGTAAAAACATTGAAGTTCTTTTGACCTTGATGAGATGGTACAAGTGATGTTCTATTCATAATTTCGGTATTTTCTTTTAATATATTAGACAATGGTAAAGTAATATTATCTTTCGAGGACAAGCTTTGTTTATTAGTACCCGTAGCAATCCTTGAATAAGAATGTATATTTGAAGTAATTGGCTGACTGAGACGTTGTCTCTTATGATCCTGGCTAATAGAAAAGGAAGGTATCTTTGACTGATGAGACATCATTCGTTATATTAATAAAAAGAAGAAAATGTATGTAGTGGTTAATATGTTTGAAGGATTGTAATACAATAAGTTAGAGTTATAAAATTAGAGGGTATTATTTGAATTGTGATGTATCACTTTAATGATTGTTTTAAAATAAATTGTTATACAGCAGAGAATGCTCTGTTTTTGTTTTGTTTTTATTTGTAATTTCTCTGGTGATGCTCAATTAACCATCCCAATACAATTTAAATAGAAGATGTGATCTATGATATAAGATATATAATTGATACTGTAATAACTTAAAAATAAATAGATGCATTCTTTATTATTATTTACATTTATTTTTTATTTTGATTTTAAAAATTTCATTATTGTTTACAAAAATCCTAAAAGGGTAATTATGTAAACATGGTAGCGCAATTCTAAAATTTAAAGTTAAAGAAGATGACTATTAATTAAATAAACCATCATTGAATTAGTTTATAATGTACTCATTACCAGATCATCGTTGTTCATGTTAAACTTTAAAATGGCTATCGTTTGATATTCAATCCGTCTTCAAAATGCGAAGTTCTTTTATCTTTTGAATCAGATCGAGCAGCTGTTCATTAAAAGATGATCAATTATTGAAATCATTCTTGGCATTAACGTTTCTTGTCATAGCAGGAAGTGCTACTCTTAGCCCGTCTATATTCTTAGTCATTTTCAATTGACAACCCAATCTACTTGTCTCGGTCAAACCGTAAGCTAGATCCAACATATCGTTCTCATCATCTTCTGGTTCAGGTAATGCATCGTAGAAATCAGGATCCACTATTACGTGACATGTCGAACATGCACAAGAGCCACCACATGCACCTTCCATGTCTAAATTGAACGATTCTGCAACATCTAGTAGTGTGTCACCTTCATTCACTTCAAATTCTTTTTGGGTACCATCCTTTAATACAAATGTAACATGGAGTTCCTCTCCATTTTCTGGTTTCTTTATATGGCCATGCAACTGTGGTGATGTTGTAGTAAACGAACGTTGCATTGTTATGCTTTTTGTAAGTATTCTATTGTTGTATGCATGTTGGAATGGATAGCTCATAGCTACTGCAGTGTAGTTCCTAGCTAACAAAGGGTATGTTTTACTAGTGATATTTCTCAGGGTCAGTCCTAAACAAAACATTTTTTAGTTTATTCTATCTTATTTGATGGTAGATTGTAAGATATAGATAATAAGTTGATCTGGCACTCCAATGACTTATTTAAACGTAATTAATTCCTTGTAAATTTTTTTAGTTTTTCACAGTTTTTTAAATAGCGATATATTTGATGAGATGACTAAAAAATGGGTCTTTAATTACTAAAAAATAGAGAGGACTTTAAATAAATTACTGATATTGTGGTTTTTATATAGTGATAATGTTATTGATAATAGTCGGTAAGATGTGTTTTTAATTTAGAATTAATGGTATTTTTATTTTTTTGTTCTTTCCTGATAGTCTAATTATATATATAATGATGACTCAAAGCAAGCGCTAAACTACTCAAAAAAACAGAGGGCGAAATAAACAGACTTTAAAAAAGCTAAATATTAACTTAATAAAAGCATTGTATATCGAATTAAGGCTATAAAGTTTGTTACTTCATTCTTAATTTAAGATTCTAACTTTATTTATTATGTGTCATCAGTCACGTGATTTAAATATACATTTAAAATATTTCTGACTAATTATTGTTTATTAAAAACGCTCATTATTATTGAAATCAACCTCTTATATTTAAACTAATAATTGCTAATAAGATTAAATTTAATAGCAATTTGTTTGATGATTTAAAGAGTTATTTCAAGATTTTTTATATATAATTCAAAATCACGTGACCAGAATATTTTATAAAAGGAGGCTTTAAGAAATTAGATGAAATTATACAGAATAATAAGAAAACCAGGCATTGATAATTAAATAGTATCCAGATATAAGGTATTTTTATTGAGATCTGGATAATCAACTGTATTTTTATAAAAAGAAAATAAGTACAAAATTAATAATGAGTTCTCTTTTAAAATCATATGAAACAGAATATAAAGCTACTTTTGATCAAGCTATAAATTCATTAAAAATAGCTAAAAATCAACCATTACCAGAGAGAAATGTAACATTAAAGAGTATTGAGGGACAAAAGGATGAATTAAATGATCTGATTGATCAAATGGAAATTGAAATTAATAATTCAATTAATAGTTCAAGTGAAAGAGCAAATTTTAAATCAAAATTACGTAATTATAGAAAAGATATACAATTAAATTTAAAAGTTCCATTACAAGATCTAATTGATTCAACTGATAGAGATAAATTATTTGGTAATGTAATGAATCAAAATAATGAAAGTGATTCAAATTACATGAATTCAGAAGAATGGCAATCAATGACTGATGAACAAAGACAACAATTAATTAAAAATCATAGTATTTTACAAAAATCTGGTGATAGATTAAAAGATGCATCTAGAATAGCTAATGAAACTGAAGGTATAGGTTCACAAATTATGAATGATTTAAGATCTCAACGTGAAACTTTAGAAAATGCAAGACAAACTTTATTTCAAGCTGATTCTTATGTTGATAGAAGTATTAAAACTTTAAAAGTTATGAGTAGAAGATTAGTAGCTAATAAATTTATCAGTTATGCTATCATTGGTGTTCTAATCCTTTTAATTTTATTAGTTTTATTCTCAAAATTCAAATAATTAACTAATAAACAAAAAACTCTTCATCGTTATACGTCGTTATGCTACTTTTCCCCTATCCTATATTCATTTCTTTAATATATATATTATTTAGCATTCAATATATTCAAGATAAATAATATTATTAATAATAATAATAATGTAATTTTAATTTTTTTTAATTTTTTTTAAAAAAATTATATTTAGTTCAAATTGTTTGTAATTTTAATATTTAATAAAAATCAAGATATTAATTAATTTTTAAATTTTAATATTATATATTTTAAAAAAAATTTGATAATAGTTATTCTATTTTTAAATAAGAAATAAATAAATTTAATTAAGAAATTTTAAGATTGATTTAAAAAACTCCCTTTCTTTTTAATCACAATACAATTCATTTTGTTCTTCCCACTCATCTCCACCATACTTATTCGTCATATCCTTAAATGTCATATTTTGGATTTGTTTCTTCAATTTACCAATTAATTCTTGTTCATGAATATGCGCACTTTGTGGATCATCATCAGTTTCTAATATATATTTAAGATCAGAATTTAAACTTTCTTCACCAGTCAATATTTGATCATATTCTTTTCCTAATATACCTTCTGCAATACTTGATCTTGGAGTCATACCGGTATGGGTACCACCAATTGTATGAAGATGTCTTTCTTCTTCAGTTAAATCTAAAACTGTTGCCGTAAAATGAACTAAAGATTTCGCACTTTTACGTCTTCTTCTGGCACCTTTCCATCTTGGGCGTTCTAATTCATCTTCAGTTGTAGCTGAATGATTTGTATAAATGGAACCTGATCTTGATTTATTACCTGATTGTTTTAATTGAGCTAATGCAATATCATTAATAAATTTAGCAACTAATGAAGTCCAACCACATTGATGTGATGCACCTAAGCCTCTACCTGTATCACCATCAAAATATTCAAAAAATGGTATATGATCTTTAAAAAATGGATCAGATGATAACATTTCTGCATCATCACCTGTAAAAATTGGTCTTTGACCCTTTGCATCTGGAACAAACATCGATATCATTCTATATGCTAATTCTTCTGCAACTTCTGCTAAATTTAAATAAGTACCAGAACCAACAGGACATTCAACTTTAAAATCAGTACCATAATATAAGAAAAATCTTTGTAAAGCTTCAATGATTAAAAATGTAGTTGGGAACCAAATTGGACCTCTCCAATTTGAATTACCACCAAACATACCTGAATTGGATTCACCAGGTAAATATTTGACACTATAAATATTATCATTAACATTCATTTCAAATGGATGTTCTTCATGATATTTAGATAATGATCTAATACCATATTGTGATAAAAATTCATCTTCATCTAACATTCTTGTTAAAATTGCTTGTAATCTATCTTTTGTAACTAATGATAATAATAATCTTTCACCAACACCTCTTTTACTCATTGATGCAATATTTCTATCAAATAAATTTGGTTTATTTTCAATATACCATTCAATACGATTTTTAAAATAAGGGAATTTTTCTAGTAAATGTGGTTCTAATGTCATTGAAGCATATAATGGTATTAAACCTACTAATGATCTAATTGGAATTTGTTTTCTATGTGATCCACCCCAAGAGATTGCATCATAATAAAATTGATCTTCTTCATTCCATAAATTTTGTTTAACAATTTCTTTTGTCTTTTCAGTAGTATTATCAACTACATATTCGAATGACATTGAATCACTAATTAAAATAAAATGTTGGAAAAATTTACTAGCGACATCTTCATAAACTGAATTTTCTTTTGCTAATTCAAGAGCAATATTTAACATTTGTAAAGAGAAAAATGCCATCCAACCAGTAGAATCAGCTTGCTCTAAAACACCACCAGTTGGTAATGGTTCTGAACGATTAAATATACCAATATTATCTAAACCTAAGAAACCACCTTCAAATAAATTTTTACCTTCAGCATCTTTTCTATTAACCCACCAAGTAAAATTTAATAATAATTTTTGAAATACTCTTTCAAGGAATACTCTATCTTCACGACCATACATATTTCTTTCAATTTTAAAAGTTCTGTAAACAGCCCAAGCATGAACAGGTGGATTAACATCACAAAAATTCCATTCATAAGCGGGTATTTGACCATTTGGATGCATATACCATTCTCTTGTTAGTAAATCTAATTGATGTTTAGCGAATTGTGGATCAATCATTGCTAATGGTATACAATGGAAAGCGGTATCCCAAGAAGCAAAAAATGGATATTCCCATTTATCAGGCATTGATAAAATATCATGAATATACATATGTTTCCAATCTTTATTTCTACCATTTGCTCTATTTTGTGGTGGTGCAGGTCTAATATTTGGATCACCATTATACCAATTTTCCCAAATAAAATGATAAAATTGTTTTGTCCATAATAAACCAGCAAAAGCTTGTCTTTGAATTTTACGTAATTCATCATTAATTGGCATTGGATTAATTCTCCAATAAAAATTATCAGCTTCTTCAGCTCTATCATCAAATATAGAATCAAATACATCTTCATCCATTACAGATAAATGATCAGCTTTAAATAATTTACCATCACAATCATTAGTAAATTTATATCTTACTGTAACGTATTCACCTGGTGGGATTGATGGAAAATGATAAACTGCACATGATTTAGTACCTTCTTTTTTTGGATTTACGGCTTTTTTATTATTATTAACTATATATTCTTCAAAACCATCTTTACAATATTTAGTTGGATTTTTTTTTTTATTAAATAATTTAACTAAATTTGATTCATTATCAGTAAATAATAAATTTGGTTCAATATCATCATCAACTTTATTATTAATTGTTGAATTTTCATTTAATTTTCCAAATAAATTAGTAGAACTATTTTCAGAACTTAAAAAATTACCAGGGGATGGTTGAAAAATAGCTGTTCTATTGCCATATCTTTTACAATTAATATTAATTAAATTAGAAGCATTTGAATCTTTTTTAATTAATAAATCATTTTTTGATTCTAATTTAGTCTCTTCATCACCCCAAGACCAAGTATTTCTAAAGAAAATTTGTGGTATAATATATAATTCACCTGATTGTGTTTCAGATCTATTATAAGCAGTAATTCTAAAGTTTAAATCATCTGAATTTTCACCATCTTTTGCCATTTCAAAAAAAACGTCAAAATAACAATTATCATTATTATTTTTTGAATCTTTAAAAATACCATCAATATCATCAATTTCAAATTCTTTATCATCAAAACCACGTTTTGAATTTTCTTTTTTCAATTGTTCATATGGGTATGGATTAACGAATGGATATTTATATAAAGCTTTCATATAAGAATGTGATGGTGTATTATCTAAATAATAATAAATTTCTTTACAATCTTCACCATGATTACCTTGATGACCAGTTAAACCGAACATTCTCTCTTTTAATCTTTCATCTTTACCATTCCATAAAGCAACATTCATACAAATCAATTGTTTTAAATCAGATACACCAAATATACCATCTTCACCCCATCTAAATACTCTTGCATTGGCGTGTTCAAATGGGAAATTATTCCATGCATCACCATCATGTGAATAATCTTCTCTTACTGTTGCCCATGATCTTTCACTTAGATATGGACCCCAACGATACCATTTAAAATTATTTGATTCATTATTATCTTTAAGCCTTTTCTCTTCCACTGTAGTATCACTTAAATCAGATAGAATATTATGCATAACTTTGTTTTATTTAATGTTTCTTTTTTTTAATTCCTCTGATATATATAAATGTTGATCTCGAGAGGATTATGATACAATATATATTTAAAATTCTAAATTAAATTAAATTAAATTTAAAGAAAATACCAGATCAACTTTGGCAATGCTATTTATATACAATCAATCCACTGATTGTTCTTCTTAACAAGGGATGTTTGGATTCAATCGACGATTAAAGTTTAGAGGAGTGTACCAATCAATCCACACCAAATGACAACGACATCCCTTCCAACCCAAGGAGGGGATCATTATACTCAACTGCGAGTTAGTATAGTATAGTAGAGTGGAGTATACTAACTATCTCTTTTGCAATTCTTCTTGATGTTTAAACTTGTAAATCTGGTGAGGAATTCTAAGATTCTTGAGGCCCCCTAAAACTATCTCCGAAACTGAACGTTTTTTATCTGTTGGCAGAAAAGAGACTTTTAGTTCTATGAAATAGTCATGTGATTGATTGTTCATTGTTATTACTATAAAATATAGAATATAGAAAGATATTTATATATAATAAAAATATAGTTAAGAGTTGGGGGGAATTAATTAAATAGGCTTAGACACTTTCTAGCCATGTTCTATAGTTGTTTTGAGCAGCATTAAAGACATCTCCAGCACTCCAAGTGATACTTGAACGAACCTCATTTTGCTGTCTCTTATTTCTGGAATATAAATTATTATTATTAGAGGTTTCGTTATCTGTCTCTAATACGAAAATATCATCTTCTTCATAGAAATCTTGTTCATTACGATTTCTATTAATTGGATTCTCTGTAAATGTAGTATCGAATATAAATTCCACTGATGTGGTGTCTGGTGATACAGATGTAGGTGTAGTAGTTAAAAAATAGTCGGTAGTTAATTTGTTTTGTACGAATAGATCTTCGAAAAATATCTTCTTGTTATTAATATTATTATTATTATTGTTGTATGTAGAATTCATTGTGGTTTTGCCGTATTTCTATTATGTAAGGTTGCATATATATGTGTGTCGTATAGTATTTATTATTTCAGACAATTAGTGTCTATGACAGAAGAGTGAATAATAATATATGTGTTGGTTGATGTTCTACTTCTACTACAAACACAAGAAAGAAATTGAAGAGACAACATCTTTTCAACGACAAGATGCCCTTCTTATATATACATCTGATCTAGCAGAGTGACTCACTTGTAACCGCTTACTGATGTGGTTATTGTGTTAGATATACTTGTCACACCCTGCCTACTCCCACCACAGTGGGCCCAGCAGCCTAGCTTTCTGACTCACCACACTAATTGTCACACCGCCCACTAATCGCAGTGGATTTCTCCTTCGGGGGCGCTGGTATCACAGGGCGTGGTGGTGGAAAACACCCACAGAAGGAGGCAGAATTAACTAGTAATTTCAGATCACTAATTGTACGTAACCCTTCTACACCCTTTAGGTTGAATCTTGGCAGAGATGCCATTGTTGCTGCATTCCCGTGTTGGGTCAAGTATCACCTTTAATATCTCTTTGTCTTACCTACACAGTACATAAACGGTTATTCATCAACACGAGTTACTATTTTTATGTAATATCACGTTTATGTGAATAATAATACTCGCTAATCTTGCTAGTTTGTTTCATACATAGTTTAGAGAGATATGTAATTCAATTAAATACAATATATAGTAGACTTCGGAAGATCATTCTTTTGTTGGATTAAACACCTTTTTAGTCCAGTCGGAAAAGTTTAATGCTTTGCTACTACTCTCTTCTTTACCCTTCTTTTTCTTCTTATCCTTTTCTTTATCGTTTGTTACAGTAGATGCAACAGTCTCATTTACACTCTCCGATTGATTAATACTCGTGTTAATTGATTCTGATTCAATCTTAACTTCACCTTTCTCTTTATTATTACTATCTTGTTCTTCTTCTTTCTTCTTCTTGGCATCTTGAGTCCTTTGAGCTACAATTTCTAACTCTTGTTCAACTTTAGATTTGGGCTTAGGAGTTCCAGGTGGTGATCCTACTGGTGATGTAACCTCTTTAATCCCTAACATGCTCTCTAATGGATGGAAAATTTTTGGTGGTTCTTTACTTTTCTTTGGTGATGATGATGCAGTAGTATTATTATTGTTATTATTTGTTGAAGAATCTCTCTCTTTTAGTAATTTCTCAACTTGACTCTCTAATGCATCAACACGATCTTGTAATGCCATATTCTCATTCATAACTTCTGCATTACGTTCCATTGTACGTTCCAAATCTTCCTTTAAATCAATTGGTATTTCAGTTTCAACTTTTGGTGGTATTTCAGCTTTTTCTTTTGCCTCCTTTAATTGTTTCTTTAATTTCTCAACTGTATTCTTTAATTCACGATTTTCATCTGCCATTGTTTCAGTATTTAATCTATGATTAATTAATTCATTCGCAATTGTAACATATTCACGATTTAATGCTGTACAATCACGTTCTAATTTTTTAACCTCTAATTGTAATTGCTTATTCTTAATTCTTTCACCTTCATATTGTTCTTCTTTTTGTCTTTCAACTTGATGAATTTCAGCATATTCTGCTTTATATCTATCTAATGATATTGGCGTTATTGTAACTTCTGTAATTGCTTCATTAACAAATTGATCAATATTATAATTATTAATATCAATTACCATCGTATTACCTGATTTCTTATTACCAACACTTTCATTAGTATTATTATTATTATCAATATTTTTACCAGAATCCTTTAAATAAAAATCAAATAAATTTTCTTTTAAAAATTCTAATAACTGATCAAATTTTAATTTTGTTAATGTATCTTTATTCTTTAACATTAAAATTACAGCAAATTTTAAAATTACTTCAACACCTTCAACTAATACAATATCAAATATACGTAAAACAAATCCTAATGGAAATTTATAACCAAAAAATGTTAAAAACCATTGTGTTGCATACATTGTAGATCTAATACCTTCTCTAGCTAAATGATTATACAACATTGGTGCATTCTCTTCAATTAATCTATCAAATTGATATAACATTACCATTAAACCTTCCATATTAGGTAAAAAGAATTCACGTAATCCATATGATTTCATTAATCTAACATATAAACCAAATGCTTCGGCTTCAGATGCACAATTTAAAATTAATGGAGCTGCAATAAATGCCATACCTTGCATATAACCAACATCTGGATCATATATAGAATAAACTTTTAAAACTTTATAAAGTGATTCTGCTTGTACATCATTAACAAAATTAGTACGTTTAATATCTCTACGAATGCTTGCCTCATTTGGTGTCTCAGCTACTGATAATGTCTTATAAATATCTTCAAATTCTTGAGATTTAGAATTTGCAATTAATTGCCAAATAATACCACGAATCTTTGATGGAATACCATTTGTGATTTGTTCTTCTAACATCTCTGGTTCAGTTGAGGCAATAGCAGTGTAATCATTAACAACTGAAGTCCAAAAAGCCCAATCAGCATTACTATCTTCAGCGCTTTCTTTAGTACCAGATGAAGATTTACCCTTTTCACCATCTTTAACAATGGAATTAAATGTTTTCAAAAAATTATTATATGAATCTTTTAATAAGTTTTGACCTTGATCTAAGAATTCTTGTGCTTTTCTATCAATACTTGCATAATGCTCATTTGATGCCTTAAATCTATTAGCAATTAAGTTAACATCAGCATTCTTGGATAAACCTTCCGTATTAACTTCACTCATAGCACGAGAACGAGAACCCATTCTTGATGAGGAAACTGAATTACTACGGTTCATTGCAGCACTATCTTCATCACCAGGGAATGGCTTCTTATTTAGGGAATCACCAAGACGGCTTTCGCCTTTAGGAATACTAGATAAACTGGCTATTCTTGTAGCACCTGAATTTGGAGAGTGGTCAACAAAGGCAGATAACTGTGTTCTTGGAGTCTTATTTGTTGGGATAAGTGGTGAATCAGTAGGTGTTTGATTTTGACCTTTACTTAGTGCAGCTAAACTTGATTTTCTGATTGAATTTCCTCTGGTAAGGTTTCCAACAGGGATACCAACTGCATTGTCATCATTATTTGTTGTTGGAACGGCGGCAATGCTACCAAGTTGGAGACCTGAACTTACACGTTTGGATGATACGTTTGAACCAATATTATTAGCAGAAAGTTGTGAACTATGTTTAGTTGGAGATGTCATAAATAAATCCCCAACTGGGACACCTACCTTAGCATCAGATTCTTCTTGAATTTCTTGAGATTTTTTGCCAGGAACAGAACTAACTGGGCTTGCAAATGTTTCGGAATTTGAACTAGAATGATCTGATTTTGGAGAAGATGGTAATTCCATCTGTGGTTTGCTCAAGGCAATTGGAGAAAATGGATGTTTGCTTGGGGTAGAGTGCACCGAATTATTAAAATTAGTAACAACTTTTGGAGAGTTAACTTTACTCATAGTATTATGAGAGGTTTGTGGGCTATCAGGTAATTCAGGTGGAGGAACAATATCTGGGATAGAGGCAGTGTTTGTATCTTTACGGGGACGGGAATTTGGAACAGTAGGACTTGACAAAGTTGAAGCTTGACTAGCTAATAATTCTTGTGCCTCTCTTTCAGCCTGTTGTTTAGCTGCTAATTCCTGTGCATCCTTCTCAGCTTGTTGTTCAGCCGCTAGTTCTCGAGCCTCCTTTTCAGACTCTAGTCTAGCAACTTCTTCTTGGGCTTCTCTTTCAGCTTGTTGTCTAGCTACCAATTCTTGGGCTTCTCTTTCTGCTTGCTGTCTAGCCGCTAATTCTTGAGCTTCTTGCTCTGCTTGTAGTCTAGCTGCTTCGGCTTGAGCCTCTCTCTCAGCTTGCAATCTAGCTTCTTCTTCTTGAGCCTCTCTTTCTGCTTGCTGTCTAGCTGCCAATTCCTGAGCTTCACGCTCAGCTTGTTGTCTAGCCGCTAACTCTTGAGCTTCACGCTCAGCTTGTTCTTTTGCTTCTTTTTCAGCTTGTTCTCTAGCAGCTATTTCTTGCGCTTCTCTTTCAGCTTGCTCTTGAGCTTGTCTCTCAGTCTCTTGTCTGGCAGCAATTTCTTGAGCCTCCCTTTCAGCTTCTTGTCTAGTAGCCAATTCCTGAGCTTCTCTTTCGGCCTGTTCTTTAGCAGCCAATTCTTGAGCTTGTCTTTCAGCTAATTCCTGAGCTTCTCTTTCTGCTTGTTCTCTAGCTGCAATTTCTTGAGCTTCTCTTTCAGCTTGTTCTTTAGCTGCGGATTCTTGGGCTTCCCTTTCAGCCTGTTCTTGAGCTTCTCTATCAGCTTTTGCTTTTGCAAGTCTCTCAGCTCTTGCCTGTTGGGCCTTACGGCCTCTTTCTTTGGCTTCTCTAGCAGCTTTAGCTTTGTCTGTATCGGTTTCTTTAGCTCTCTTAGCATCTTGTGCACGTTTTGCAGATCTAATATCATTAATTAAAGCATCAGCTGAATCAATTGAGGATGTCTTTTCTAGATCGCCACCTGTAGTTTCTTCAACCTCTGATGTTGTCCTGGAAGCTGGATCAATGGTAGCATTTAAATCGCCTAGATCTGTCACTGGTGTCGAAGGGGTATCTGTAGAAGAAGATTGTTCTGATGCATCTTGAAACTCCACATCTTTTTCTTCTGTTTTAGTTAAAGGCTCAGAATTCAATGCTGCTATCCTGGCTGCGATACTGTTGGCACCTGCAGATCCGGCATTGCTATTTCTTATAGCCTGCGCCATATATTGAGATGTCTTTTTCTTTCTAGCCATTAGATAAGATCACACCAAACAAAGTACTATTGATGCTGTTATGTTGTCCTTAGGATAATATTTTGATTTTCTTCTTGTAATTAAATAAAGGTCTTATTTTAAATATTCGAAATTTAAAGATCAATAATTGTTGATTATTTATTTCCGGCCGCGAATGCCTATCTGGAAATTTGATGAAAATTAAAACTGTCAAAAAGACCTTGATAAATAAAATGAATATTTATTATTAAGAGTAATAAAGTCTATTTATTTGATTTGAATTATATAACATAGTAATTATTTATTATATTGTAGAAGCCTTAACTATATGAAAGTAAAAAAAATGAGATAATTTATGAATATGGCTACTTGACAATTATGTAATTTTATAGTTATTAAGGTTAATCTTGATGTGCTTATTGTTACAAACGCTTCTTTTTTTTGGCAATAAAGTATAATTCATAATAAAAAATTAAAGATTAAGGAAATGCTATGCAGGATATTAGAAATATTAAAAAAAAAATAAAGTTTATAATGTAGAAAATGGTGTAGTCTACTTGATGTTATGCTTATTATTATTATTACTATTGCTTTTATGGTGAACGGAGGAACTATCAGTCCCCGGTGATGAAGCTTGATCATCAAATAAGTAGTTGTATACATCATCCATAGTGGTAGTGTTAAACATTGTTGGGGCTAAACCAAATGTATTATATGCTGTTTGATCCATCCATATGGGCAAAATTGTCTTATCCATATCGACATCTGGATCACCAGCCGCTTTAGCTTCTAGCTGCATACCGGGACCTGTCATATCAGTCTGGCTCGGCATACGTACCGAGTTACTTCCAATATACGCTGACGTTGGGGAAGGTACCGCATTCATTGGTAAATTAAATGGTGAGGTTAATTCATATTTAGTACCAGGTAGTTTACCAAACTGGTTCTGAGGAAATGTGACTGACTTCATTGGCAGATGAACGCCTTTCATATTTCCATTTAAATTATTTGGAGTACCAGCAGAAGGTAACCCTACTCCATTCATTTGTGCTGTATTTTGATATACAGGCAAATCATTATTAGAATGTTGCATCGTTTGTAATGGTGGAGTAGCGACAGTTTTAGTAATAGCATTATTATATGTTTTAGAACTTGGAGGTGTTGTAAATCTTCCAATATGTTGTTGAGTTGGTGTAACAGCTTGTTGATTAGATCCATTATTTGAATTGGCGAGCAACTTCATTAGATCACTAAAACTTGATGTTGATCCAACATCAGAATTAGCGAAGGATCCTCTTGTTTCCCTAGGGGTTGTACCAGTTTTAAAATTTGTTGTATTTATTGCGCTATTAAAATCTTGGAATTTCATTACACCTTCTGGAATATTAGTCATATAATAATTATTAAAAGTAGTTGTTTTACTCGATACCGGTGGTGGATTTGTTGGTATTTTCTTCTTAGGTTTTTTATCCTTTTCAATCACAACAGTAGAAGATGAATTAGCTTCTGGTAGCGAAGAACCACACAAATATTTAATTACTTGAAGGTATTTATTGCAAATGGATAGTTTAACTTCACTAATTTTTTCTAACATGGAAATACCACTTAATATTTGATCAACATATTGTTGTCTATCATTAAGTTTAGTGAAACCACCACCAATACTAACACCATTATTAGGATCAGCTGTTTGACTGGTTATTCTTACACATTCAATAAGACTTGAAACTGGAACTAGCATTGCATTGAATAGAAAATATGTAGCTTGCCATGCGACAAATGGATTAAGTTTATGATTATTGATATAGTTTGAGCATGACATTATAATATTTTGAGATTTTTCTTGTAACATTGACGCTAAACGTTCTACTTCGAATGAGAAATCTTTAATATCTTCAAGATATTTCTTGGTAGAAAAATAACGTCTAATAACAAATATCAAAACAATTTCCTTTTGCCATAATAAGAAAAATCTAGTAAATGATAACCATGGATATTCTTCTAAATAATTTGCTAACGCTGATGCAGACATATCATTTTGTAAATATTTTGGTTTTTGTTTAAATTTATTTTCGATACTTTGACAGAATTTATAGCATCTTACAACATCCATCTTTTCTGGATCAATTAATGAATTATATTTGAAGAATTCTAATTGTAAGGATTTCAATAGTCTTTGTGTTTCAATACAGTTTAAATATATGGAAGGTTTTGTAGTATGTTTTTGTTCTTCATCCATGGATGAAGGTACAGATGTGGAAATTTGATCATAACAGAATAATAACAATGAAGGTCTATCATATAACAGTGCTAATTTTATCTCTCTTGAGTATATGCATGACCAAATTCTTCTTCTTTGTTCTCTTACAATAAAATCCTTATAAGAGGAAGGTAATTCTTTATAAAGACCTAAAGTGAGTGCCATTCTTAAAGCATGTCCATGATACATATATGCGGTATTTGGTTTATTTCTCCAAGATGTATAGTGGGAAAGTAAATGTAATGATATGACGAGAGTCAATGATGCAGATTCGAAAATTTTCTCAGATAAATGACTTTTGGCATTTTGATAATAGAAAATATCAATATCTGAAGATTCACCTTCAGTACACCAAGCACCAATGGCCAATACAGTATTAAATAATAATTGCCATTCATATTTTGATTTTGATTCCATTTCATTATTATAAATTTTGTACATTGTCTGTTTATGAATTAATGGGAAATAAGGATGGAAATTGGAGAAATAACTTTCTAAATAATTAGATGTAACATTTTTTGAACTTAAAGCGTATGCATCAGATACAACTGACGTACTTTTTGGAATTTCATTATAAAATATATCATTTTTTAAACCTAATTTTTTCAATAATGAAGAGAATGAGTTATTACCATAAAAACCTTTATTAGTTGAATTGATATTAATAAAACCCAGACCATCATCACTTGTAGAAGAATTAATCCCTTCAGACCAATCAAACCCTAGAAGTGGATCATTTGGCATCGAATCACTTTGAATGGCATTATTATCATTGTATACATGTTCTAAATTTAATTTTGTGTGCATATTATTATTTTGGTTAACATTCATAGAAGTAGAATTTATAATAGCACCTTGACTATTCAAAATAGTCACTGTATCATTTAAAGAATTTATAGGTTTATTAATTGGAGCTAGAATATTTTGGTTCGGTATACCATCATTATCATTACTAATAATTTCATAGTTAGTAATCGTCTCACCTGTATTGGACCTATCTGTCATTATATCATTAGAAAACGTTTGGCTATTATTCATAGTATTATTAAAAGAGTCTCCTAGTACTATATTATTATTGGGACTATTATAATTATTTAAATTCTTAGATGAAGTATCTGAACTAACTGAATTTCGTAAAGATAAAGCTAATATTTCAGTAATCTTATTAGAATCACTCGATCGAAGTAGTTTTTCCATATTTACATTTGGGAATAAATCACGTAATAAACCTTCTAACATGACTAGTCTATTCTCTACTTTTGTCAAATGTACTCTAGTCAATGGCGATCTTTTTGCTCTTGGTGAATAACAACATTCCCAAAGATTCTTAGAACATTTTGCGCATTTTGGTTTCTCCTTTGAACATTTTAATTTTTTGAGTCGACATGAATCACAGGCTTGGTCATTCAACATTCCTGAATCTTTCATGTTTATAATAGCATAAGGTCAAAAAAAATATTTAAAAAAAAAATTTAAATTTGAATAAAATATTGTACTTGATTGTGGATAAAAATGTAGCTGATTGATATTCTAGATACATATATATATAACAATATATATGTAATATCCAAATGGAACAGGTCTATTTTCAAAATTGCGTGGGATGATCGGTCAAAATACAATAAGTGGGATTTGAGTTGTATATTTACTGATTTTTCTATATTCTTTTTTTTTCAGATATTTTCCACCAAAGAGAACCAGGCGTTTGTTGTAATCCAAGTGTATATATACTTCTTAACTAAGAGTCAATCTCGGGGTTTTTCTTTTATCTTTATCTACTGATTACTTCTGCGAAGCCCGCCACCTCTAGTCAGGATGGTTCTATTATTCGCAATTCTCGCTGTTTCTTGTTGACCCTCTGCTGCTGCTGCCTCTGTTTCTACTCTGCGCGAGATGGTGGTAATTTGTGGGGAACAATCAGGTCACGAGACACGCCTCCGGTTTGATTTGGACCCCCCGCTAATTAAAGGTTTGTTCCTTGTTTTGGAGGATCTCCTCAGGCACGCTGGAATGTTGGTAAAGCCGAGGATTAATTGATAGTAACAACAACAACAATGACGGAGTAGCCATATAGCAAGCGGCCCTCATATCGATTGATGGATAGATTTAGTTGATATATAGTTAAACAGCCATTCAGTATTAAACCATATAGGATTTTATTAAAAGTATAGATATATAACATAAAAAATTAGCATTAGTAAAAACAGTAAAATATATAAAATAAAATTAGTAAGCCAGCCTTGGAAAAACTACAATAATATACTAGCTTTAGGCTTTGTTATTAAGGGATTTGTTAATCTTAGCTTTATCATCATCAGATAGCATCTTTAGAACTTCTGCTAAACCTGTTATAGCATTATCATGATCTGTTCTAATAGATTTAGCCAAATCTTGAGCAAATCTTTCTAATTTCAAATTCTTCAAATGTTCCTCTAAAGATGCAAAGTTTTCTTCAAACCATGTTGCAACTGATCTGTCATTATCCTTGTTAACAGATGTTGGATACCATGAACTGACTCTAGCCATCTTCTCTAATCTAGAAGCATGTGGTAATTCCTTATCCAATCTTCTGATTAAATATTCTTCATTCAATCTTCTTCTGATTCTCCAATAGAAGAAACGACGAGCTTCTCTCCATTCTAATTCTTTCCTGATAACACCCTTAGCTAACATACGACCAGTTCTATCATGAAGATCAGCAAATTGAATACTGATTTGACTGTAAATTGGCATTAATTGTCTTTCACGCTCCGCAAGTTCTTTAGAAATTGATTTATGTTCTTCTGGACTAATACTAGAATCAGTTAACTTGTTCTTTAAACTTCTATATTTATCATCTAATCTAGCAATAGTGCCCAATAATTTTTCTCTACGGTATTTAATACCAACCATACCTTCGGGTTCTAGAACACCAGCACGGGAATTGACATCAGCATACATTTCCATTTGATCAGAATTGATAGTTGGATCAACAACAACCCAAGAACCACCTCTTAATTCACCAGTTGGTGGAATGTAAATCATAACTGGTTGTTTATAATCAACTAAGGAATCAACAATAAATGAACCATATTTCAAAACTTCATTGTACATATCACGTTGACCACCTGAGAAACCTCTCCAATTAGCTAAAATCATTAATGGTAATTGTTCACCATTGTTGAAATCTCTAATAGCTTGAGCAGTTTTAAAAGCAGAATTTGGATACCAAACTTGACCAGCTTCTTGAATTAAGTTTTCAGTAGAATCTAAATTAGCTGGATCAGCAGGAATTAAAGTTTCAACAGTTTGGGTAGAAACTGCAATAACACCCATTGGAATACCACCTAGACGAGCTCTACCGATGATAACACCCTTAGCCCAACCAGATAGAGTTTCAAAGAATGAACCTTTATCGAATAAACCGTATTCAAAACCATCTGGGGTATCACGACCTTCAATTAACCATCTAGCATCATAAGCTTCTTTTGGTTTAGGACAGAAATCAACTGGTCTATCCCATAAATCTTCAGATTCGAAAATTGGAACAGGCATATTACGTTTAGCTGGAATATAAGATAACCATTTCATAACTTGTTGGACAGCAGCAAGATCATCTTGAGCAGTTAAATGTGAAACACCGTTGTTGTACATGATATGAGTACCACCTAATTGTAAATTAGAAGTATAAACTTCCTTACCTAAAACTTTATTAATAGCTGGAGCACCAGTTAAGATAATTGGTTGACCTTCAATTTGAATAGCTCTTTGACCTAATCTGACCAAATATGCACCAATACCAACAGATCTACATGTGACAATGGTAATTGTAAAGATGTCATGGTAAGCTTTAGAAGTGGCACCTGCAATTAAACCAGAGCCTCTTAAACATTCAACACCTAGACCTTCTTCAGCACCGATAATAGTTTTGATAACATGTCTCTTTTCACCATTAACAACCAATGGTTCAGTGATGACGGAGTTAGACTTGTTATATTTCTCTAATTCTTCCATACCAGCAGATGTTAAATATAAGTAGCTGAAACCCTTAGTTTCATCAGTAGGATCATTCCAGGCAACTTGGAATAGTGGAACAATTTCTTCAGCAACACCGATTCTAGCACCAGAATTAGCAGATAAGTATATTCTTGGAATACCTAACTTTCTAGCATATTCAGTAACCTTGTTGAAAAATTCATCTTCATGTGGACCAAAAGAACCAATCTTGTAAGTAATATCATTAGCAACAATAACAAATTGACGACCACGAGGATATTCTGGAGTCTTAACAGTAACCTTGAAGGCAACCATACCAATAGTATTAGCACCTGCTTCACGTTCAACCTCGGTTAATTCACCATTTTCATCTTCAATTAATTCGTTAGCAACAAAGAAGTCATCTTCTAATTTAGTCTTGGAAGAGACCTTGCTCCATTCTAGAATAGCAGCTTGGTGGAATAATTCTGGGAAATCATAAACGTAAGTGGTACCCATTAAATGAGCCTTGTAACGTTTTGGTTGTAACCATTCTTTAACAGGATATGGAGTAGCAATTGGTCTCAAATGCATAGAACCTGGCTTACCTAAAGACTTGAAAACCCATTCACCCTTTGAATTCTTAACTTCTGTGTATAATTCACTCTTGACAACATAACCAGATACATTATTGATTAGAGCACGTAGAGGAACTGGAAGACCAGTTTCAGGATCTTTAATGATAATTCTAATTTCAGCAGATGTAACACGTAATCTTAGTAAACGTTTACCAAATCTACCTAAGAATCCACCAAAAGCGGCTTCAACATCTTCTGGAGAAACGTCAAAGACAGCAGAGAAATTGATGAAAATATGGTTTAAGTCAGAATTAGATGTATCTAAAATTTCTAAGTTATCTAGAATATCGCTCATTAATCTGTGGGCTTCAGATGTCAAGTATTCTTGAATTGAAACATCATCACGGATGCTACCGGTTCTGATAATACCTCTGGTAAAGAATCTCTTATCTAATGGAGAAGTCTTACTTACAGCTTCATAAACATGGATATTTCTGTTTTCAGTAAATATTGGTTTAATATCAAAGTTGGCCATTCTCCCTAATTCTAATTGGAAAGCAAGAGCTGGTTCAATATGACGGATTGTCTTATTTTCTGTGTAAGTTGGGCCTCTAAAGGTATAGTATTTTGGATAGGTACCATCTTCGAAACCAAAGACAAAAGTAATACGACGAATACCAGATTTGATCAAATCATGTTTATTTAAATTCAAAATTTCAGCTAATCTTTTCAAAACATCAGCTTCGGAATTGAAACCTTCAGTAGAATGAACATAAACACTGACCACATTACTCAATTGGTTAGAGTTGTTACCAGATCTATCAGGAGCTGGACCAGCAGAAGAGTTATGAGCTGGAATGGCATCCAAACTTTCAGAAATAGCTTCGTCAACGTCATCTAAATGTTCAGCGGCGGCAAGTAAACCAGTTCTTAATGGAGAGGAGTCACTGTCAACAACATAAGATAAATCGGAAACAGAAATAGCACGATTTACACCAAACTTTGTCTTAGTCAATGGAATTGAAGAAAATGCAGCAGAAGGTAGTTGGAACTTCCATTCACAAATTGGATTGTGGTTATTGGTACCATCATGAACCTTGACATCAGCAATGGTATAAGCTCTGTAGGCACGACGAACATAAACTTGGGCGGCGGCAGCAGCAACTGAGTGATCTGAATGGTTCAAAAATGGTGTCAAAACATCGAAGACAACATAACTAGAATCAATCAAATCCTTTAGAACATCTAAATCAGGTTCAGAACGTTTTGGATGGACATCGCCGTAAGTGTTGTTGACGACAGATGATTTCAAAATGTGTTCAATTTGTTCAGTTCTTTCTTTAACTGATGGTAAGGCACCTTGGATTAAGATTTCTCTAGCTTGTAAAGCGACCTTGGCAGTAACCTTAGATTCTAATTCGACGATGTGTTGTAATGGATGAGAAATAATTGTGGCAACTTCTGAGGAAATTTTACATAATGGTTGGTAATGTTTTAGAATAGCAACAATTAAATTATTCTTAGCTGCAACACGAGAATGAGATAAAACAATCAAAACAACTTTATCCAAATCATCAGAGTTTTCATCTCTTAATTTCAAAATAACATTTTCTTCTCTGGTATTAGCACCGCTGAATAACTTTTCGACTCTGTAATATTCTTCTAATAAACCGACAAAAACGGAATGTTCATGAGCTTCCAAACCATTTTGATAACGTTCTGTAACATCACGTAATGGGGCAACAGTAGCAACTAATGCAGGGTCCATGTTGTGTTGGCTTAAAGAAACATCAAGCATCTTACCAAGTTGTTTAGCTGGGAAAACGGCACCTCTCTTTTCAGATCTTTCAACTAATTGACCTAATTGTTCATCTAATTCATGAGGTAGTCTTGAATGTAAAGCAGAAACATTTGATTTCCATTCAGAATATGGTAAAGTTGGATCACGTAAAACTTCAATTAATTGGTTTAATGTAGCATTCATAACAACTTGATTATCATAACCTCTTAAAATATTTTCCAATGTAGAAACAAGAGACTTGAATTTTTGGAATGGTTTCTTACCTTGTACGTTTGGAGCACCAAAATCTGGTAATAGACCTTCAAACGGTAGTGCGTGCTTGACCTTTGATGGGTCATCTAATGTTAAAATAGCAATGATATCACCAGCAGAAATTGTGGAGCCTGGTTGTTTTAACAATTGGACAATACCAGATTCTTGTGAAATTAAAGGCATTTGCATTTTCATTACTTCGACTTCAGCATAAGCCTCACCAGCAGAAACATGATCACCGTTTTCAACCAAATATTTAACAATCTTACCTGGAGATGGTGTACGTAATTGAGTTGGGTCATTTTCGACTTCTAATAGAGTAGTCATTGAGTCAACAGATAAACGAGTAGCAGCTACTTCTTCTTTCCAATAAATAGTATGTGATTTACCACCAATGGCAATTAATAGACCACCATCGGATAATTTACGAGCACGAACTTCACATTTAGAACCGTTGATGAAAAGGGTATATAAATCATCGGCAGATTTGGCAACAGTAAACTTGTATCTCTTACCTTCGTGGATAAATTCGATTATAAACATGGTTTGTAATAAAGATTTAGAAGAAACTTGACCTCTCTTTAATGAATTAATGTATTCTGTACGATTAGCTTCTGAAGCTATGAAAGCTTTTGCGGCAGCACCACAAATAACAGCCAAATTGGAATCAGGTTTTTCAGCAGTCATTTTTTGTGAGATAAGATCATCTAACCAACCAGTAGTTATTGTATTATCTTCGAAATCTTCAGTTTCCAGAAGCTTAATTAAATATTCGACGGTTGTTCTGAAATCACCTCTGATGGAAAGTTCTTTTAATGCAACGACCATGTATTTTCTAGATGCTTGTCTGTTTTCACCAAAAGCAAAAATATGACCGAATTGTGAATCTGAGAAAGAATGAATATTACCATTATTACCAACAGAGAAATAACCCCAAACATTTGAAGAAGAACGGAAGTTTAATTCATGTAAGGAACCACCTGATGGCTTGAAACCTTCGTTAGGATCTTCGGATGTGATACGACAAGCGGTACAATGACCCTTTGGAACTGGTTTACGTTGAGTGCTCTTGGAATCTTCTGATTTGAAATCGAAATCTATCTCTGTGGAAGTATGAGGATTTAGACCATATAAAACACGAATGTCCTTAATACGATGTAGAGGAATACCCATAGCAATTTGTAATTGAGCAGCTGGTAAATTAACACCGGAGACCATTTCAGTGGTTGGATGCTCAACTTGTAATCTTGGATTAAGTTCTAAGAAATAAAATTTATCATCTTCGTGAGAATATAGATATTCAACAGTACCTGCTGATACATAACCGACCAACTTACCTAAACGAACAGCAGCTTGTTCCATTTCTGTAAAAGTAATTGGTTTGGCGATAGTAACTGGAGCTTCTTCAATAATCTTTTGGTGACGTCTTTGGACAGAACAATCTCTACCAAATAATGAAATGTTGTTACCGTATTCATCTGCTAATAATTGAACTTCTAAATGTCTAGCTTTATCAGCTAACTTCATAATAAATATTGGGGAACCAGGAATTTCGTTAGATGCTTGGTGATATAAATTTACGAAATCTTCTTCACGTTCAACTTGTCTGATACCTTTACCACCACCACCTTCACTGGCTTTGATCATAACTGGGAAACCAATTTTCTTAGCTTTGGCAAGACCATCTTCTGGAGAGGAACAACAACCTTCTTGATAAACATCGTCATCAACAGACACTAAACCTGTTTTATCATCGATATGAACTTTGTCGACACCAGTACCAGACCATGGAATACAAGGAACACGAGCATGTTGAGCGACAATAGTAGAAGAAATTTTGTCACCTAATGATCTCATAGCGTTACCTGGTGGACCAATAAATAAAATCTTTCTCTTGGAACGAGCCAATTGTTCAGGTAATAGAGGATTTTCGGAAGCATGACCCCAACCAGCCCAAACAGCATCTACATCTGCTCTTTCTGCTATATCAACAATTAAATCAACGTTAGCGTAATTATTATTATTAGTACCACCTGGGACTTCAACGTATTGGTCAGCCATACGAATATATTCAGCATTTGCTTCTAAATCTTCTGGAGTAGCCATTGCAACGAATTGAATTAATCTATCATTACCAAATGTTTCATAGGCCCATTTTCTAACAGAACGGATTTCTTTGACTGCAGCAATACCATTGTTGGCTATAAGAACCTTGGAAATAACTGTATGACCTTCATGAGAACGAATGAAATCCTTTAATGGAGATTCTTCAGCATTCTGAACAGTATTTAAACCAATAAAATGTGAGGGCAAAGATAAATGACGACTAGTATAACTAGTAGATGTAGGACTTGGAGAATTCTCAAAAAATAGTGATTCTTCACTCATTGTGAGTCTAGTAGTATGAAATTTAAATTTCTGGAAACGAGTTACACACAAATACGTGCGTACAGATCGTCTAAATATCCACAGTTGTGTTAATAACTTTGTTATATAGCCTTTTTAAAAAACAAATTGCTTATTAATATATTGCAAAATGTTTGGCGTTTAATGTTTTACTTTTCATTTTGTTTATATATTCGAAAGAGGACGCCAGATGCAAGTGACATCATCGCGCCGGGAATTTCATGTTTTTCGGTGGCCTCGAGAAAACGAACAAAGCTTGCTTTGACAAGCCGATCGTGGGAAACGACCCTCCAACAAGCAGATGTGTCAGACGCATCTACAAAGACACCAATAGAAAAGGGGCTACACGTCTGTTCATCTATTAGATGGTTCTTGATTATTCTTACTTAGCTGTGAAATAGTTGTGGAGAGCTAGGATTTTGCCTATTATGTTACCAAAATCGAAGGTCATTGTAATATTAAAGTTATTTAATTATCAAGGAAATATTTCTTGAATTGTAAATTTCAATACTATAATAGGGGCTCAAGAAATTAGCTAGTGAAAAAAAAAAACATAATAGAAGATGAGCTTTGATATTTCAAATAGGAGAATAAATGGGCTAATTGTAAAGAAAACGTAAGTGTAAGGTCATTATTTTATTGCCTTCACTTTCTTTTTTTTTTCATGAGCTATCATTTCTGTCATTGTAGATTCTATTTTCTTAACCCATTGCATGAATTGTTTATCCTTTAATTTTTTTTTAATGACGTTCTTTGTAATTCGGGGCAATTGTGAGTCTTCTCTTTGTGATTTATTAACAATTTCTGTTATATCCGGTTTCAAAGCAGGTACCTTTATTGATGTTTGTTGGATATTTTGTTGGTGAACATTATCCGAGATGGACTTTTCCTTTATATTAGTTGTATCATTGTTATTTTCTTTTAACAAATCAATATTTTGGATTTCTGGTGTATTCTTGGAAATTTCGGTTTCAACTAAATTGTTAGTTTTATCTTGAGTGGCTTTCTTGGCTAAATCATTATTTCCTGATCCAGGGTTCTGAATTCTGCCATCATCTCCTCTTCTATTTTCAATGTCTTGTTCAAAGTGCTTAGGAAGAAAAGTGGTTGTAATGTTTTCTAATGATTTATTTGGCACAGTAATCAAAGGTCCTGTAATACTTGATCGGATATTTGCTTGATTAGGAGAAGGTAACTTTTCCCAAGGTAAAAGATTTGATGTATTAGTTGTTATTTTAGGTGGGTTATCTACGATTTGTAATCGGTTTGGCGTTGACCTAGTTACTACATCTTGATGATGAGCGTTTGCTATTTGAGAATCGAAATCTAATAATTCTACATGGGGCATATTTGACAAGCCGTTATTGTTATTCATCAACAATAAGTTATTTGAAGTGGGACATTGCATGTCATTTTGAATTGCGTACGAGTTACTTCCATAACGTTCGTTAAGTGGGTTGGGTGGAAACAATGGAGTATTATTTTTTTGTTGTTGTTGATAATAATTGATATTATTATTATCGAACGAAGTATCTGGTTGAATATTATCAATTGAATGATCTTGAGATTCAAACATTGTAAAATTTCTAGTCATACTCTGATTTCTATTTATTCCAATCCTATTGATACTTGATACACCTTTCTTAACATTACATTGTAACTTATTTAAAAAATCTAATAAAATTAAGAAATCAGTATTATTGAATAATTTTAATTGAAATCTTTTTAATTTACCTTCATTTAAAACCTTGAATGATATTGAAGGAAATCTTACTGAAATCTTGATAGAATCATTTACCTTGCCTTTCACAAGTAATAATGAATTGAGTGGTTTCCCCAAGTGATCGGTTATAAGTAAAAAACCATGACCATTATCAAGTATTCCTATTTTCATATATACTTCTTCGTCAGTATAATGTATCCAATGATCTGGATTCATAGTACAAAAAGTATTCTGAAAACCTTGAGGAGCAAATAATTCAACATTATATACAGAATATAATTTGATTTTGAAATTTTTCTCTTGCATTATTGTTCTTATTAATTCTTACTCTAGATTCTAGGATCAAATATTCTTAATACATTAAATTCATGTTTATTTGTACATGCATTTAATTATATTATATTTATCTTTCGTTTCCATTTCTTGTAAATCTTCAAATTTAGCCGCGGACCGTTTCAAGAAAAAAAAAAGTGCCAATTTAAAAGTTTTTATATAAGGATATTAAATATAAATATGTATAAATACATAGAAACCATTAGATCACGATTAGTACATAACAATTTTTAGTGATCAATGATATTTGGTATTTGTAAATATTTACCTGTTAAAAAAACGAAAAAACTAACAAGAAAAGCCATTGCATAATAATTTCATTACCTTATCGTTTGTTTGTTTTATTTCTTTTAAAAATCAAATTTATTTTTTGAATTCCTTGTCGAAATCAGTTAAGACGAATCTGTATCTAACATCACCCTTTTCCATTCTGTTCCAAGCTAGAGAAACACCTTCTTCACCGACTGGAATAGTTTCGATCCAAATCTTAATATTCTTGTCAGCGACTAATTTCAACATGACTTTAATATCTTCTGGGGTACCAATACAAGAGTTACCGATACTGACACCGACCAAACCGAATGGAGATAAAGTTAATTTTTCCTTAATATCTGGAACAGAGATAGATTGGATCATACCACCAACTCTCATAATCTTAACATATTGATCAATGTTAATATCAGTTAAGGAAGAGGCACAGATGACGACTAAATCTAAAGTGTCAAATAATTCCTTATCCCAACCTTCGACACCGGTAGCGTAATAATGATCGGCACCTAATTTCATAGCATCAGCTCTCTTATTTTCACCTCTAGAGAAGGCATAAACTTCAGCACCTAAAGCTTTAGCTAATAAGATACCCATGTGACCAATACCACCGATACCGACGATACCAACCTTCTTACCTGGAGCACAACCATGTCTGTATAATGGGGTGAAAACAGTAGCACCACCACACATCAATGGAGCGGCTAAGTTAGTTGGGATAGCATCTGGGATTGGAATGACGAAATGTTCATGTACACGGACATGAGAAGCGTAACCACCTTGGGCGACGTAACCATCAGGGTAAACACCGGTATAAGTGGTAACGAAACCTTGACAGTATTGTTCATTGTTACCTTTACAACGGTTACATTCTAAACAGGAAAAAACCTGAGCACCAACACCAACTCTTTGACCAATCTTTAAACCGTCTTCACACTTGTCACCGATTCTGACAACAGTACCAATGATTTCATGACCGACAACTTGGTTATCTGGACATGGACCCCAACGAGAACCAGCAGTGTGAGTATCGGAACCACAGACACCACAAGCAGTAATTTCAATATCGATATCATGGGAACCCATAACCTTTGGGTCGAAGGTAATCTTCTTTGGGTTTAACCAGTCATCTCTCTTAGTGACGGCGATACCTTGGAATTTTTCTGGATAGGACATTATAACTATATGGGTATGACTTAATATGGACAGTTAACTGTTTGATTATATGTGACAAGAGAGAATATATAAATAACGAACAAAATTACGAAAGAACAATATAAGACAAGCAAATAGCCAAGTCCTTTTATATACTTTTCAAATTGGAAGCAATGCTAATAAATTAAAGCCTATATATATGTACCTGAGGGCATCTCTGTTGTTTTATACGATAAGCTTTTTTAACAACTAAATCTTAGATCCAATAATCGTCTGTTTTTCTTTTTTTTTCAACAGCCGGATATTGGTCAGCCACAGAGATCCAAGCAAGGATTAAGCCGTGTAGTTAACTTTCCTTTTTTTCATGAAAATTTGCAGCCATTTTTCAGTTTTCTTTCTTTATGGTAAAATTGTGGGAGTGGTTAAAGATAAATCACGTAATTAGTAGTAGCGATTGAATTGAAATTAAGTTTAAGACCGGTGGGAACCGTGGTCAGTGATCAAACGGTTGAGTTGTTCTACTACCGATTTATTGATTAAAATTTTATTGGGGCAGATTAGCTTTGTGTGTGTTTTTGGTATCATTTAACGGATGCTTATAAATGGAGAGTAATGCAGTAACACTCTCTATATAGAAAATGATAGGAAATGCATATGCAAAGTTTAATGATAAATGATGTCATGGGACTCTAATATGAGTTCAATATTTTCCTTTAACTAGAATCATGATAGTGATTGTTATGTTATATGTGGTTTCTTATCTTGATAAGGGATTTATAGGGGAAAACATCAAGATTTTGCTAGCTCATTACCAAGTTATGTTTTATTTATAGGAATGTAATATGTATAGGGAATGCATATTGCTGTACATCACCTAATAAAGCTTTGGATAACGTTTATGAGAAAAGAGGTGCTCTTTTTTGTTTTTTTGATGAATTAATTATATAACAATAAAAAAATATCTTACTTGTCTTGTACATTGAGTTATGGTATACATCTTAATACTTTAAAAGATAAAAGAATTGTTCGAGTATTTCTTGGGTACTTATGTGCTCTAAATATCTTATGGATGGTTTTCATTAATACATAACGAAATTTTATATTAAGATGTTCTTCACTACAACTAGTTATTCAAAAAGTGATCTTTAATTTAATATCTGTATGTATATTATAGTGAAATTTGACTACCGCCAAAATCACGTGCCTAGTTATTCGGCCGATACCGTTATCGTAAAGTTTAGTTTAGTTTGTTGGGATCTCTAAGAAAAGAAATAATTAACATTTAATTGAATTAATTAAAGATATGAATATATATATGTATATATATTTGGGGGATTTTCATTAATAAATCAATCGAGGAAGAATAAAATTGTGATAGAACTATAAGAGTAGAAGTTATATAAAAAGAAGAGGGGAAAATGTCATTACTTTCAGATAAAGAAGAAGGTTTTTCACTTCCAATTGATACATCAAATCTTGATACAGCACGTTTACATCCATTAGCAAATTTATCAAAAGGTATTGAATATCTTGATTTAGAAGAAGAACAATTATCTACGGTACAAGGATCTGAAGGTATATTACCAAGTCGTGGTTGGTCAGATGATCTTTGTTATGGTACTGGTACATTATATTTATTAGGATTAGGAACTGGTGGTATAATTGGTTTTTATGATGGATTAAAACAATTAAATAGAAATTATAGTGGTAAATTAAAATTAAATACTATATTAAATGGTATTACAAGACGTGGACCAATGTATGGTAATAATTGTGGTGTTGTTGCAATGATTTATAATATAGCAAATTCAAGTTTTGCTGCATATAGAGGTAAGCATGATACATATGGTTCAATGGCAGCAGGTGCTGTAACGGGTGCTATATTTAAATCAACAAGAGGTACAAAACAAATGGGTATTGCTGCAAGTTTAATGGCATTAGGTGCTGGTGGTTGGAGTAAAGCACAAAAAAAATTAATGGCATAGTTAGTTATGTTTAAACTATTCGAGAAAAAAAAACGTTTGTAAATAATATATTTTCCTTAAACAAATAAAAAAAAAACATATAAATATATACACATTTTTAATTTAATTTTTTTAATTACTATTATATATATACGATTAGTTATATAACAGCAGCCCATAATTTGAAGTAATATTATAGAAGAAGAATAAATATCTGCTTTATAAAAAAAAAGAGAGAAGTAAAAAAGTATTGTTATTGTTGTCTATAAAATTTTCAATATATCTATCATTATTATTATTATTAAAAAAAACTGAGACGTAAAAAAATCAGTTTTCATGGGGAGGGAGAGGCAAAAAAAAAGGTATAAAATATTTTATTTGTAAAAAGGTATCTTATCTAATCATTCCCAAGCAGAAGTTCTATGGATTGGGATAGCAGAACGTAAAGTTTGAGTATAAGCTTGTTCATCAGTAGAACTAGTGAACCAAGAGAAAACAGTATCTGGTGAAGAAATATTACCGAAATTAATATTATCATTTAAGAAAGAGATAATATTACCAGCGGAATCGATAATGACACCACCTCTCATAGTAGCATTATTAGTCTTTCTTTCAATATAATTCTTAGATGGGATACCATGAGTAGCGTTAGTATTATTTTGTAAAATATGAACATTAGAGAATAATCTATTTGGATTCTTTGGATCAGTAGCTTTAAAGATATCATAAGCACCACAACCTGAAGCGAAACAAGAACAATTAGCGTCTCTTGGATATTCACCAGTTCTTGGAATATAATCATTCATTAACCAAATACCTGGTAAATTTAAATTTGGGATAGTAATATTATTTTTAGCGACATTATTTCTAGCTTTTTCAGTTGGCATAGTCCATTCAAATAAAAACATTTTAACTTTACCAGAGAAACCTAAATAAGCTGGAATACCTTTTCTATAAATACCACAATTTTTAGAAATTTTTGATTTTTGACATTTTTTAGAAGAGAATAATACTAATTCTTGATTACTATAAAGATAATTATTATTTTGTAAAGTGACACGATCTAATGAAGTAGAACCACCATCAATACCTGCTAAAGATAAAGAAGGACCCATACATGGTGAATAATCACCTTGTAAATTAGTAAAAGTGATATTTCTATTAGTTTGTGATTGTGCATCATAATAGGCGTTTTGGGTCCATGCGGAATTATTACCGTTTTTGTTATTAACATCAAATGATGAAGTTGAATAAAAGGCAAATTGTTTTAATGATAAAGGACCTCTAAAATGAACAGATAATCTTGAATCAGCAAATGGTTGATTTGAACCATTAAAATATTTAGCTTGATCTTTAACTTGACAATTACAAGTTGAATTATCATCTGGATTTCTTAAATGTTGAACAACGTTATAACCACCAGAGAAACCGACATTAGAGAATTCAATAATATCTTTAGCACTTTGTGCATTAATAGTGAATGGTAAAGAAGCGGCCAAAGCAGCAACTGTAATAAATTTCATTATGTAAGGGGGGGGTGGAGTATGAGAGTGTATACGGGTGGATTCGAATAATAATAAAATTAAATAAAATAAAAAAAAATTATTTCGAATGAACAATAATAATAATAACTTATCAATATCGAATCAAAGTATATATATATATGGTTAAAATCAGTATTATTCAGTAGAGTTAAATCGATAAAAATTTTCATTAAAAGTAAATAAATAGCAAAATTATGTACCGATTTAAAGACTATAAGAGCCTATAATTACTAATTTGAGAAATCCACGATAATTGAAATTATTAAAGATAACAACCGACACCTCTCCTAACAACCGACAACCATATTATATGGTTATTATTGAATAAGTTTTTCACTTCTTGGGTGTAGGGCTGGTCTGATCACACGCCTGCGGTGTTTTCCCTGGTGCAAAGGCAAGGCATCTCCGTGTAATCGGTGGTTGTCGTTCTGTACGCCGTTGAAGACGACGCGGTCCGGAGTCTCGGGTTTGAGCGCGAGCTGCGCGACGCCAAACACGTTTTGTGTCGCCGTGTGTGCGAGCCACGCTGACACCTCGCTGGCAGGCATGCCACGTGACAGCAGGTTAGCCGCCAGACCGGATATTATTGGTGTAGACATAGAAGTACCTGATAAACGTTTGGTATTACCATCTATACCCAATGATGTAATCATTACTCCCGGTGCAAATATATCTACACATGATCCCCAATTGCTGAATTTAGCTAATTTATCATTCTTATCATCAAATGCACCTACTGTTATAGCATAATGTGATCTGGCTGGTGATATCCAACATGCATCTATACCACTATTACCTGCTGCTACTATAAATAATATCTTGTTATTATTAGTTATACTTATCTCATCTATTATTGAATCTAACATTGGTATTGCAAATGTACCTAATGATAAATTTATTATACAACCATCTATATTTTTATCAGTATTATCATTATCTGTATGTAAACAATGTTCTACTGCTATCTCTATAGATTCAAATAATTCTGATAATTTACTTTTACCCTCTTTATTCATTATCTTTATATCAAACATTTTGGCTTTTTTTGATATACCATATGTCTTTGAACCAATTATACCTGCTACATGTGTACCATGCCCATTTAAATCACCATTACCTTCACCACTTATATCTTTAATTAATTTGACTCTATCTTGAAATTCTTCTTCATTATTATTAATCTCAATACCTGTATCAATTATATATACATTAACTCCTTCTCCTTGTCCATCTATATCATAATAATACTCTAATCCTTTATTACCTCTAGGTAATCTTTCTCTTCTTGATATTCTAGCTAAATGACGTGGTGAATCTTCTTGTATACATATTTTACTCTCTTTAAATATATCTATCTCTACATTCTCAATTACTTCTTCAACTATATCTTGTTTGATTATATTATCAATATCATTATCATTACTATTTATAAGAAATCCATTAAATTTACCAAATATATAATATTTATTTATTATATTTTCTTGTTTATTTATTTTAAATTCTTGTACATTACTCTCTTCTTTTAATTTAACTATATATTCTTTACACTTTACTAGTTGTAATCTAATGAGTATGAATATACTAAACACTATTAATAGTCTCATTGTTATTTATTCTTCTGTTCTTATTATAGTTTATTTTTAATTAAATAATATTTTGTGTCTTGTCGCTTTTATTATATATATATATATATATATGTATAATTTGAATGTATTATCTAACATGTCACGGCGCTATCATTTCTCTTCACGTGATCTATTTATATTTTTGTCTATAATTCAACATATTTAAATTACTCGCTATTATGATATACCTTAATGTACAAAAAACAAATAAAAAATAAGAAATTATTAATTATTAAATTTTTTATACCTCTCTATTGTATTTAAAAAAATGAATTATCATATATATCTATATTTTATTATTCAATATATCTATATCTACTCATAATACAAAGATATATATATATATTTTATTGTGTATTACTGTCGTGTGACAATTGTCATTTCCCTTTTCAGATTGATATGTCAATAAGAAAAAGAAATGCGGAACAAGTTGTTTTTACCCCAAAAGGCAAAGAGATCTGGCCCTATGGAGAAAGAACCAGCACAATTCCCCAAACAGGCCATATAGCTTCCCCTTGTAGTAACATGTCAACACCAAAAGAGACAGGATGCTGCTAAATTTAGCAACTACATACCAAATATAGTAAAAATTGCATTCTTAGGATTTTAAAAATATGAAAATTTGACGCGTTTCTTCTTTTTAATTTAGAAATAAAGGCTTTTTTTTTCATCCCACAATTGAAATTTCACTAGAAAATGAGTTAGTTGGTTGTAATTTAAAGATGATCAGTGGATTCTAGAATTGGATGATTAGCTGAAACTGTTATAAATAGATTGAATCAATATATAAATAAATATTATATATATATAATGAGAATATTGAAATTAATCAATTAATTCTTTTTTTTTTTTTTGTAAATTCTTGTTGTAAATGACAGTAATACTTAATATTGTACTAGTATTAGCATTAAAAAATAGTGCATGTTTTTTGCTTCGTAAGAATGTCTTTCTTGTGTAATAAGAAACTTGCCACTCTGTTGGCATTGCTACTCAACACTATAATGTTCTTAGTGTTTATATCCCACAGAGAACATTCTACTACTACTATCGATAATGCATACCTTGAACAAGATCCAATTGTATTAGATACTACTCTAGATACACTTCTCACTAGATTACAATATGATCATCCATACCATTCTAATATTAAATTACAAAAAAATCTTATTCAAACTTCTTCTAAGGATAAACCATCTAAAAAATGGCAACATTGGTCTATTATTGCTAATTTTTCACACCATCATATTACTGATCATCAAATTAAAGATCTACTGATTAATTTATACCCATCTGTACCTGAAATTATCAATACTTATAATTCATTACCACAACCAATTTTAAAAGCTGATTTTTTTAGATATGCTGCTATATTCGCTATTGGTGGTGTTTATACTGATTATGATACAATGCCATTAAAACCATTTAGTTATTGGGAAACTATTTGGGGTCAATCTAATAATGATCTTATTTTAGGTATTGAAGCTGATCCTGATAGACCTGATTGGAATGATTGGTATCCTCGTAGAATTCAATTATGTCAATGGACCTTTGCCGCCGTTAGAGGTCATCCCGCTTTAGCTAATCTTTTAACCAAAATTATTATTAATAATCAAGTACAAGAAGAAAATGAAGATGAATATGTATCTTCTCCTAATGTTATGGAAATGACTGGTCCTGGGATTTTCACTGATGTAATGATGGATTTTATGAATATTAATTGGCAAAATTTAACTAATTTACAAAAACCTACTGTTTTTAATGGTGTTAAAATATTACCTATTACTTCTTTCTCACCAGGTATTGGTCATATGAATGCTGGTGAATTCACTGATGATTTAGCACTTGTA
This sequence comes from Yueomyces sinensis, assembly GCA_030581855.1. Classification (NCBI taxonomy): domain Eukaryota; kingdom Fungi; phylum Ascomycota; class Saccharomycetes; order Saccharomycetales; family Saccharomycetaceae; genus Yueomyces; species Yueomyces sinensis. The sequence continues at coordinate 282,606 of JAKTVU010000011.1, forward strand.
AGACATGATTTCGCAGGTTCTTGGAAATCTGATGATTAAACTATTTATTTCATTTTTATATATTTATATATTCATTTTTACATATTTTGCATTCACATTCTAACAATAACAAACTATAATAAATTAAATTATACATTCCTCCCCACCATTCATATTTTGAAACAAAAAAATAAAAAATAAAATATTTATTTATATATATATATATATATGGAGATAATGATCGAATTCACACACATATTACATAACTATACAGTCTTTATCCTTCTTTTTCTTACTTTGTGAACTACTAATACCAGGTGATGGACTATTTCTTAAATGACTTACATTAGTAGAACTAACCTTACGCTTACTATTACTACTACTACTACCAAGTGTTGGTTTAACTTTACTACTTGATTTTGAACTCTTTTTTAATTTTGGTTGACTAGTGGTTGTTGATGATACATTTCTCGATTTACTAGATTGTGTCGTATGAACTTTAAGAATATCATTATTACTACTTTTCTTCGGACTAGCTGTTCTATGTCCTCCTGTATTACTATTATTATTATTACTACTATGCTTTAAATTGTTTTTATTATTATTACTTTCACCTGTCTTATTTTCAATTATACGTGCATTATTCATTTGACGTACTTCCTGTTGAGCTGCTAATTCATCTCTAAGAATTTGTCTAACTAAATCAACAAATACTTCATCAACATTACTTCTTAATAATGCCGATGTCTCATAAAATGGTACTTTCCCCCATTCACCACTTAATCCTATACCTTCTTCTACAGGAATAATACGATCATCTACTAAATCTGCTTTATTACCAACTAATACCATTGGTACGTGTTTAGAATCTTTAATACGTAAAACTTGTTCTCGAAGTTCAAGTAATTCTTCCAATGATTGTCTATCAGTAACAGAATACACTAATAAGAAACCCATCCCACTCTTAATATATAATTCTCTCATTGCAGTGAATTGTGCAATCCCAGCCGTATCTAATATCTCTAAATTAAATTCTTTACCATCAATTTCAATATGTTTTCTATATGAATCTTCAATTGTTGGATCATATGAATCCAAATAAATACCTTGTACAAATTGTACAGTCAAACATGATTTACCGACACCACCAGCACCAAGAACTACCAATTTATAATCACGCATCTTATTCTTATGTTAGAATTAATAATATTAAAGTATTTTAATACCACTTTTAAACGATTCTGATGGTTTTCAAAGCTTGATTCTTATCGATTTAACCACAAATTAACAGATCAAAAATGCCACTTTTTTTATTTTCTTCGACTTTTTCCACTTTTTTTGTTATTGTTTAAAATTGATTTTTCAAGATTCCTTTGTTTCCCAAAACGAGTTTTTTTTTAAATAATTTCTAGGTAAAATATATAGATTGAGTTAAAAAAAGACGAACAAATTTAAAGATAAACAAAAAAAAGCGATGAGATGAGCAATTTTTGAAGATATTTATCTCCGATTGTTTGATTAGAATTAGAATTAGAATTGGTGAAAATTGAACATTAGATTTGAAATCTACAAGTAACAAGCATTCTAACGAACTCAATTATATTATATTGCACTGGTTATATATCTATGTGTCTCTAGAGAGATTACGCGTTATTATTTAATATAATTGAAATAGGCCATATGGATGTGGTTACCTCCCCTAGAAGGGTTAAGATATACATTTTGAAGAATAATGAATGGCTCGATAATGGCACTGGTTATTGTGTAGGGCATTTGAATTCCAATTCTCCATGTTTAGTAGTTAATGATGAAGTATCAGAAGCTGTTTTATTGAATTCTTCAATTAAAGGTAATATCGAATACCAAAAACAAGATGATACGTTAATTGTATGGAAGGATGATGTTTTACAAAAAGATATAGCTTTGAGTTTTGAAGAAAGTGATGGATGTGAAGAATTTTGTCAATTCTTAGTAGAAGTATTCAATAAAAAGATTAATCCTAATATCTCTTTGGTGTCAATTAAGAATAATGGTGCAGATAATGAAATGATTGTAGGATCTGTAAATTTACCAGATAACATCTCCGAAGAATTTTTTTTGAAAGAAGATAATGATGAATCAATGCTTGAATTATTACGTATTTTATGTGAAAATACATCTTTCTTGTATTTAAAGGAAAGATCAAAAGAATGGGTATTTGAAACAAATCTTATACAATGTTTAGTTAATGTATTTGAAAAAATTGAGAAAAAAAATAATATTAAAAAAATATTAATAATAAATACCATTTTAAAGACACTTATATTGTATAATGATAGAAATATAATTGAAAAATTAGTAGAAAATGATACTATTTTTGATACGATATTGGGCATATTAGAATATGATACAGAATCTCCAGATTTTAAAGCTAACCATAAATATTTTTTTACACAACATCAAAATAATAATAATGTTGAAGATAAAGAATTATTAAAATTCATCGATAATAATAATATTCAAGATTTAATTAAAAAATCAATTAAATTAAAATTTTTAAAAGATGTTGTACTTGTAAGATTTTTCGATGATAATAATTATAATCTTATTACTGATATATTGATAGATTATGAATCAATATTAATTAAAAATTTACAAAATGATTTATTTTTTGATAAATTGATAAAATTATATTCAAATGAAACATCAAATGATAATGATGAACAAAATAAATTAAATTGTCAAAATGGTATACGATTCTTACATCAATGTATTCAATTGACTAAAAATTTAAGTAATTTTGAAAAATCAGTTTTTTATAAACATTTAGTAGCTAAAGGTTTTTTCAAAATTATTAAATATGCATTTAATAATGAAAACGTTGATAGAATACGTATTTTAGCTACTGATTCATTAGTAACAATAATGGAACATGATTTATTTATTCTATTTGATAATGATTTAAAGCATAATACTACGAAGACGACATGTACTAATAATAATGACGGCGGCGACGATGATAATAAGGATGATACATCAAAAGATACTTCAATTGATATGACATTACTTCAAATTTTATATAAAATTCTTATCATTGATAAAAGTCCTGGATTAAAAGAACAAGTTGTACAAGCATTATATACGATATTAAATCCTATAGGATGTATTGATAATATTGATAATGATGGTGGTATAATAGAGAGAGATTATGATTATGATGAATATAATGATAATGAAGATTATTTTCTTCGAGAAAAGAATAAAACTAATACTTTCCCATTAATGGAATATCTATCACAATTTTATAAAGAGATAGCACCAAATTTATTTGAACCATTAATTAAATTAAATTTAAAAGATGAACAATTATTAGTTCATCTTGTAAATTTAATTACATTTATTGCAACAGAACATGATAGACATTTATCTAGGAAATTTATTTTAGAGAATAATATATTAGAAAGTATTAATAATATAATTGAAAATTCTGATGAATATAATATTCATATAATAGTAGCATCATTACAATGTTTTAAAAAAATAATTTTTTTAAATGATAATTTTTATATGAGATATATCATATCAAAAAATTTATTAAAATCAATAATTGAATTATTAATGAAAAATAATGGTATGAATAATTTAATTAATTCATCAATACAAGATTTTTTTCATAAAGTATTATTAAATTGTAGAGAGAATATAAACAATTATTTGATTTTAAACAAATATTTATTTCAAAAATTTGATAAAGAATTTAAGAATATTAATGATATACCATTTTTAATAGAATTAGCAAAAATTAAGTAAACATAAAGCATTAAGAAATCGAAGAAAAAATTTAAAGTTTTGCACTATTAATATTCTTAACGAGTTCATCAGGGTACATATCACCATTAAAGACATTACCTATATGTCTCAAAGCACCATCTACAGTAATTACAGTACCTGAGATATATTTAGCTGCATCAGAGAATAAAAATACAGTTGCATCTGCTATATCTCTTGTCGTACCTAATCTTTGTAAAGGTACTCTAGTTGAAGCTTTTTCTAAATATTGTGGTTTAACTAAACGTTTCATACCTTCTGTAGCTTCAATAGCACCTGGAGCTATACAATTTGAAGTAATACCCCAAGGACCTAATTCAGTTGATAAAGCATTACTTAAAGCATCAATACCAGCTTTTGCTGCACCTACATGTGATTGAAATGGTGTACCTTGAAAATGTAAAGTAGCAGATACGAATAAGAAAGAACCTTTTGATTTTTTCAAATATGGTAAAGATGCTTTCATTGTATTATAAGAACCTAAAAGATCAATATCAATTACAGTTTTAAATGCATTTGATGATAAATATGGAGTAGAACAAATAAAATTACCAGCAGCACCAGCAATAACATAATCCAATCTACCGAAATGATTAAAACAAGTATCAATAGCTAATTTAACTTGTTTATAATCACGTACATCAACAGAACCTAATGGTAAAACATCATAATTAAATGGAGATAATTTTGATATTTCGGAGGCAACTTCACTAGTCTTACCATTATCTCTACCTAAAATAGCAGCTTTACAACCTAAAAGTACCAATGCTTCTGTTTGAACCCTACAAATCGTACCTGCACCACCCGTAACCAATACTACTTTATCCTTAAAGATTTCTGGTTTGAAGGGAGAAGTGTCTAGGTAATGTTGATCTAGTGTGTTGTTGTTGTTATTATTATTAGACATCATATGTTGTCACTATTATTATATATTTACTTCTTATACTATCTTGGAAGTTTAACTCTAATTATAATTATAATTCTTATCAGTTATTATCATTTAAATACTTTATTTTTACAAGAATTTCGGAGTTTTTCTGTTAAAAGCGATGATTAAATAATCAACAAGAAAATGCCTAATTAGGCAACACCTATTAGACAATTGGAAAGTATTAAATATAAATTGAATAATACAATTAGACAATTGTATTATCCAAGTTAACTGTCTCTCTTTTCATTATTGATTATTTGTATATTTCTTTTCATTATCAAATAATTTCGGTTATTATATATGTGTAGCACGGATATAATCCTCTATATCCGCTCTCAAAAAACAATAACAACAATAGCATATGAAATATTTAAAGTTATTAGATACACAATAAATAATACATTCAAGGACAATTTATGGTATTTCATGTTATTGGAATCTTATTTAAAAGACAATAATAGAGCAAATATTTTAAAAGAAAGTATAGATATACAAAAGATTATATTCTTTTTTTTTTATACATCTTTTCTTTCTTTTAAAATATTTCTATCCAGTACTTAGAAATAGAATAGTATTACTCAATTACACATCTGGCATTCAAGTATCATCACTATTAAAGACTCTCAAAGTTCAATAGTTTCTGTCATCTTCCGGATATCAATCAAGAAATTAGAGCTTCTCGCTTAACAAAGAAATTACGATTAAAAAAAACGAAAAATAGACTGAGAGAGAAACTTCTAATTAGAAAATAAACAATAAAAAAATTTACAGGGCTTTGAACAACTCTAAAACAACATTAAACATAACAAACTACAAATCTTCCTCTGTTGAACATTAACATAAAATACACATATAATAATAGACTCTAGTAGTAATGAGCGATAGAGTCGATGATAGGCTCTGTCAAGTTAAATTTAGTAAAATTTTGAAAAAAAAAGGTAATGAAAAATGTGCAGATTGTGATAAATTACAACCACAATGGGCTTCACCTACTTTTGGTATCTTTTTATGTATTAATTGTGCAGGAATTCATAGAAGTCTTGGTGTTCATATTAGTTTCGTTAGATCTGTTACTATGGATAGATGGAAAGATTCTGATTTAATTAAAATGGAAATTGGTGGTAATTCACGTTCAAATAGTTTCTTAAAGAAAAGGGGTGTTGATACATATTCACAAGCTAAATATAAATATGATAACGTTATCGCTAAAGAATACTCTAGAAAATTAACTTGTTTAGTTGATGATGTTGATTATAAAGAACAAAAATTCCCAAATTTTAATTGGAAAGTTTTCATTAAAGAATATGATTTGAAAAAATCTTTATCGCCAAAACAAACTATTACTCTAGAAGGTTTCGGTAGTTCTCCTACTACTACTAATAATAAAAATACTTTTAATAATAATAATAACAATATTCTATCTAATCATAAATCTCCAAATCAAGATCGTTTCGAAGAACCAGTAGCAACAATGTCAAAAGGTTTAGGTATAATGTCATCTGCTGTATTCGGTATACGAAAACCGAGTAATAATATTAAAGATTTTTCTACTCCTTCTTCCTCTCCACCATCTAATAATACTAATAATATCTTCTCGAGAAAAAGATCAAATAATACTTCTACAAAAAAGAAATCATCTAAAAATAAAGATCAATCGCCACCTTTATCATTATCAAATATTAATAATTCTAATTCAAATACAAAGTTAAAAAAAATTAATAATAATAATTCTTCCTCATCATCTTCTTTAAATCAATATACATCTACTAATTCCAAGACTCCATCTCCATCAAAACATAGACATCATTCTTTATCAGTTAGAAATCAATCTACAAGTAGTAAACCAAGAAGAGTTTTATCTACTTCATCACCGCATTTATCAAAACTGCCGTCTTCTACTAATAACACCGTTATTGCTTCGCCAAGAAATTCAACTGCATCTCCAAGTTCATCGCAACAAAAAAAACAAAATACTTTTAAAACATTCCATTCCTTGCAACGTAATTCTAATTTGCATTCACGATCTACTAAAGAAAAAAAATAAAATAATAATAATATTTTTACAATACGTTTTTTTTTTCATTCAAGAACCAACAAACACTATTTCTCTTCTTTTCACTAATTTTTAATCCCTATTATTCTTTTCTGCATTTTTTCACTACTATATCTCCATCTAATTAATTATCTTATTTATTTTACTTTTTTTTTATAATTCAATTCTTTAATTTAAAATGATGTTTTCATATTTACTTATTATTCACTTACCATTTCTAGTAGTTTTCTAATTTTTTTTTTTTTTGCTTTTGGAATTTTCCTACGGACCATCATGTAAAAAAATGCATCAAATTATTTCTCCTGCCTAGATTTCTAGTAGTAACAAAACTTATTTAATTATCAAATGCTTGGCTGTCCTTTTGGTAAAAATTTTTATCTATATGTGTAATAAATAAACAAAAAACTCGTTTAAAGTTTATTTTTTTTAACATATTTTGGTAAATGACGATACTAGTTAGATATCAATTTATTACCAATTGTATCTTATAAGACAAAAAAAGGTTTTATTTCGAAAGATTTGGATTCAACAATAACAAAAACAATTATTTTATATCTCGATTCAAGCTTAACTTATTCGATCTTATTCTAAGGGGAAAAACAATTACCTAATCCTTATTATCATATTTTTTTTTAATTAATTATTAAATAGACTATTTCTTTATTTGTACTTGCATCCGCTAATCGGTATTTAGTTTCATCTCAATTAAACTACTCTATTTGGCTATCTATTGCCAATTGTTTCCCTGTTATTTTCTAATTAGGTATAACTTTCACCATGTTAAATATTACATCAAACGTTTTTTAATTAATTTACTACTTTTCAATCTAATGGAGTTTACCCATTGTAGTAATAAATACTATCATTCAATTTATTTCAAATTCATAAAACATAGCATACCGATATTTATTCCTCCTTTAATTAAACCGAAAATGAAAGAGAGGGGATGATGCATATACCTTTAATATCGTTAACAATGTTATTATCAATGTTATTCCGCTTAATTATATCCTTCTCATTAAAGGTAAAGTACAGATATTTTACTTTATTATTTTAAAATATTCAACAACAATATACCTTTTTGAACAATATAAATTTAAAAGGAAAATGAAGATATTTTAACAAAGCAATGGTATATCCCTCTAATCGTTATTATCTTTTTACTATTTCCAATTGCATTCAATATTATCTTTTCTTTGACAAATGACACATAATACTATAACAATATAGAAATTATTCTATACCTAAAAGTCGCTATTTTTCTTTAAAATGATTCAAGAAGGTACAGGTATTACATTATGGGATGGATCTGTTAAAGATATCTCTGAATTGGATCTATATTCACAAGTTATGTGTGAAGATGGAACTAGCTCTCGTATAACATCAATCACAAAAGATGTTCAAACGACTTATAAAATAGTTCAAAAAACTAAACATAGAGCAGATACAGGTGAAGCAAGTAAAAATGATCCTAAAAGACAAATTGTATATCAACGTTTAGAGTTTAATTGTAGTGCCACCCATTCACTTGTTTTAAGAACACAATCAAAACCTATATTAGAGAGATCTCATAAATCTAAAAAATATAGAATCCGTTGGACTACCTTAGATGATGCTCTTACACCAGATAATAGGGTAATTCAAATACCAAAACATCATCATAAATATTTCCCAATGAATACAGAGGGGAAATTAGACGCTATTATTTTTTTAAATGAAAAATTTGTAATAGATAATCAACCTTTAGATTATATTTTACAAGTGAGGGACTTAGATCTATTAAGTACAAGAATTAGACTTGCAACATATTTAAAGTTTTCACCAATACTCAAAGGTAATGGGATTTTATCGAAATTTTTAACCGGTAGAAAACATTTAGCAACAAGCGCTGTACTTAATATGGCATGGCTTTTAGGTTTATGGATCGGTGATGGTACTACAAAAGAACCACAGATTACTGTTGATATTGAAGATCAATGTTTAATCAATGCACTTATCAATAGAGTTGAATCTTGGGGAATTTATCCTTCGTATGTCCCTGAACACATTAAAAAAAGAGCTAGGCATTTAAAATTGTATTATGGTAAAACTACGGTTGCCAACAAAAAGACCAGAAACCTAAGAAAACACAATCCATTTTGGCAGGTAGTTAAAGCATTGAAGTTTAAAACAGATGATACTGGTGCAAAACAAATACCGTCATTTATGTGGGATGAAGATCTTGAAGTTAGAGAAGCATTTTTAGCAGGTATAATAGACTCAGATGGATATGTCAAAACTCAAATGGAGAGGAAAGGTGTTTACCGAATTGCAATTCAAACTATATATCCATCTGTTATGAATGGTATTGCACATATTGCCCGGTCTTTAGGAATATCTGTAACTATCACTACTCGATCTGCAAGACAAGAGATAATAAAAGGTAAAAAATCAAATTGTAAATTTACTTTTGATTGTAATATGATGGGGACAACTCCAATGCATAACGTTTTATCATATTGTAGAAGTGGTAAAAAATCACGTATTGTTCCATCATCTGTTGTTCGTGATCCAATATATTTCACATTTTTAGAACAGCAGATATCTAAAGGAACAGTGTATGGTGTAGAGACAGATAGCAATAAGAATATTCTCCTGGACAATAAATTTGTTGTCAAACCATGCAACCAACATTGTCAACATGAAAAACCAAGGTTTGTAAGCAGACAGCGTATTAAGTCGTGTTCTTCTTGTTCGAGAAAGGGCATAAAGTACTTCTACAACGATTGGACTGGTCGAACCAAAATATGTGGGCGTTGCTATGGGAGGTATAAATTCAGCGGTTACCATTGTGCAAATTGTCGTTATGTACCAGAAGCTAGAGAAGTAAGAAGATCTGAAATATTAGGAGAAAGGAGAGCGTTAGGCTCCAACGGTGAATATGTCACAGGTATAGAATGCATCAAATGTTCAGGGGTGTTAATGCGGGATGCAACTCTTCCAATTAATAATTGATATGTAGAGTTATATATAACATCAAAATATGTAATTATTTCAAAGGTTTCGGTTTGATTTTATTCTTAAATCATCATTGTATTATAGTGTATAATTAAAAAAAAAAAAAGTAATCTACGATTTATATTTTATTAGCTGAAGATGAAGTCTATTGTTTGAGATTGGAATTCTAATAATAGGATAATTTTAAATATTAAACGGAATTTCTTTTCCAATATGCCAAGAAAAATTTATTTCTTGGGAATATTGATTAAGAAAGAAATTGATAAAATAAAGAAAAAGGATATTAATATTTTTTGATTTTATTGTGTGATATACAACAGTATGACTAAATAACTAAGATACAATTAAAATATAAACTAAGAAAAGATATATAATAAACACCTTAACGGGAAGACATAGCCTTGGTGACGACTCTCTTTAAACCGACTTCAGCCTTTCTGTATTCATCGGCAGAGGCATCTTCGATTTCTAAAGCGGCCATAGCATCAGATAAAGCAGCTTCAATCTTGGACTTGGAACCTCTCTTTAATTTGGAGGATAAGACTGGGTCAGTGACGGTTTGTTCGATAGAAGCAACGTAAGATTCTAATCTTTGCTTAGCTTCGTGTCTCTTAGCGAAAGCTTCATCAGCAGCCTTGAATTCTTCAGCTTGGTTAACCATCTTTTCGATTTCATCAGAAGATAATCTACCAACAGCGTTAGAGATAGTAATGTTAGCGGACTTACCGGTAGATTTTTCAACGGCAGTAACCTTTAAGATACCATTAGCATCAACTTCGAAGATAGCTTCTAAGACTGGTTCTCCGGCTGGCATTGGTGGAATGTTCTTTAAGTCGAATTCACCTAATAAAGTGTTTTCTTTACAGTTAACACGTTCACCTTGGTAAACTGGGAATTGAACAGAGGTTTGGTTGTCACCAACGGTGGTGAAAGTTCTTCTCTTAATAGTTGGGACGGTAGTGTTTCTTGGGACAACGATACCGAAGATGTCACCTTGCATACCAACACCTAAGGATAATGGAGCAACATCTAATAATAATAAATCTTTAGTTTCATCAGAAGTAGATTGACCAGTTAAGATAGCACCTTGGACGGCAGCACCGTAAGCAACAGCTTCATCTGGGTTAATAGATTTTTCTAATTGTTTACCATCGAAGAAATCAGATAATAATTTTTGAACCTTTGGAATTCTGGTAGAACCACCAACTAAAACAACTTCATCGATTTGAGACTTAGCGATCTTAGCATCCTTTAAGACTTGTTCAACTGGTTCTAAAGTAGACTTGAATAAAGCGGAGTTTAAGTCTTCGAATCTAGCTCTGGTTAAAGCGGCTTCGAAATCTTCACCTTCGAATAAGGAGTCAACTTCAACGGTGGTAGTGGTGACAGAAGATAAAGTTCTCTTAGCTCTTTCAGCAGCAGTTCTTAATCTTCTTAAAGCTCTAGCATCGTTAGAGATATCTAAACCGGTCTTCTTCTTGAAGTCAGCCTTGAAGTGTTCTAAGATGTTAGTATCGAAATCTTGACCACCTAAATGGGTGTTACCGGAGGTAGATTTGACGGTGTAAACACCACCAGCAATGTGTAATAAGGAAACATCGAAAGTACCACCACCTAAATCGAAGATTAAAACGTGTCTTTCTTTGTCAGATTTACCGGCACCTAAACCGTAAGCAATAGCAGCGGCAGTTGGTTCGTTAATGATTCTTAAAACGTTTAAACCAGAGATAGAACCAGCATCCTTAGTAGCTTGTCTTTGAGCATCGTTGAAATAAGCTGGGACGGTAATGACGGCTTTTTCGACCTTCTTACCGATCTTAGCTTCAGCGATTTCCTTCATCTTGGTTAAAACCATAGAAGAAATTTCTTGTGGAGAGAAAGTCTTCTTTTCACCTAAGTAATCAACTTCAATGATTGGAGCACCGTTGTCGTTGATGACCTTGAATGGCCAGGTCTTCATATCCTTTTGAACGGATTCTTCATCGTATGATCTACCAATTAAACGTTTAGCATCAAAGACGGTGTTCTTTGGGTTTAAAGCAGCTTGATTCTTAGCAGCATCACCAATTAATCTTTCTTCTGGGGTGAAAGCAACGAAGGATGGGGTAACTCTGTTACCTTGTTCGTTAGCAATAATTTCAACAGAAGATTCATAAGTAGCAACACAAGAATAGGTTGTACCTAAATCGATACCAATAGCACCTTGGAAAACACCTTCAGCCATCTTTATTATGTTTGGTTGGTTGAGATGAGGATATAGAAAAATTACAAATTAAACAATAATTAAAAAATACATAGTAAAGAAGAAGACTTATTATATAAAACAAAAAACCAATTCCTACTCCCAAGAAACAATAGTAACAAATGACCTGACCTACAAAAAAAAAAAAACTGTAGAACTATTTGTTATTTTGAAAATTTTTTATCATATTATTATTATTAGACATATACTAGCGATGCCCATCTTGCCGAAAAGGTACAGAAATTTCAGTGAGATGAAAAGTTGCGTCGCTGAGATTTTTAAAGAAATCGAGAAAAACTGAAAAAATTTGAAAAAAGTATATTTTTTTGCAAAAAATTTTCAAGCAGGATTTTTTATTTTTTAATAGTGAGTCATGGTGTGCGGATGGGTAACTCGCGCCGGTAAATTGAATGTAAAAGAAAAAGACACAAATTAAACCATGACACATTGAAATAATAATAGCAATTATTGGTAGTTATATGATAGATTGTGTATTATTATTACCATTCAAATCAGTGTATTTAGTAATGGATATTCGACTATGATAGTGAAGTATATATATATATATATATATAGAGTATGTAACACTGCCTTCACTTGTTATATACTTCATACAAATATCTAGCAGCATGATATAAAAAGGCATATTGAGTGTCCATTTGAACCATTTTAAGCCTTTGATTTCTCAATTGCATAACTATCTGTTCGATCAAATCGTGTTGGTATCCCTTTACATAATGCAATTGACCGGTAGCATTATCTACTTTGAAATCTTGTGTATCGTGGATTAAATGATCTAATGTAATAAATGTACCGGTTCTACCTACACCTGCTGAACAATGTACTATGATTGGATTACCTGGACTGTTCAGATTATGTGAATGATGTGATAATTTCATGATAGGAATGATCTCTTCTGGTTTACTCATATCCCTCCAATGATCAAAATAAAAATGATATACATTCTTATAATCATCCTTAGAGTTACCATATAATTTCATCTTATTCATTACATAACCATATTGTTTCCTATGATTTTCTGTAGTTATATGTTCAACGACTAATTGTTCCTTGAATTGACTTATGCTATTGTCACCAGTATCTTGAATTTGATCAATCACATATTCCTTTTCTACTGAATCTGGCCAATACTTGAAACATTTCTCCTTATGACCTTCTTCTAATGGTGTGACCATGACTATGACTATATTCTTCTCAGGGCAAGAACTGTAACACATTTGCCAAAATTGTTGCCATGTATCAAAAGTAGGACCCTGTGTAGCTATATAATGACCTTCATTTATACTTTGATTCTTAACATTTACTATAATATCAGATGCATTGATATAATCGTTAGTGTTATGCTCGACAGATAATTTGACTCTATTTCTTTCAAATGGAAGAATATTAACGTACCTGTTTCTATAACAATTGCGTTTCTTTAAAGATGTATTAAATGACCATAATGTTGTATCTGGATAAAATAATGAATCACGGATTCTTTCATCCTCCTGATTTTGAATATATTTAAACTTTTCACGTATTTCACGATTACTTTGTTTTAAGTATTCTGGAATATCCATTGTTTAAATATTGGTATATTATTATATCTTTGGATTGAAATAAAGTTTAAAGATCTCTAATTCAACCTTTGTTTTATTAAAATATGCTTAATTAATAAACCTTGTTTTAAGCCGCATCTGGTATTTTTTTTTAGGTAAGGCTTATTTTGCTATAGATTGAAAAATGGTGAAAACTAGTAATATTGAAATTTGTAATAATATATATAGAACAAAGATCTAAAGAGTACTAGTAACATATAGTTCTATAATAATATAATGCATATTATTTAAATGCTTTTTAACTTTGCTTATAGATTAATCAGATTCAATCACAATTTGACAAATGTTACCAAGATAGCTAAATTAATAAACAATAATAAAGCTTTAACAAATAATAATGATAATATTAAAAGAATAATACCAGAATGGCAAAAACAAAAACTAGCTGTAAATAAAAAGATTAACAATCAAAGATGGAATCCTAGTAAGAAGTTGTCTAGAACAACAATGGAAGCTATTAGATTATTAAAGAGACAATTCCCTAATATGAATGCTAGTGAATTAGGTGAAAGGTTTAAAGTATCTCCAGAAGTTATTAGAAGAATATTGAAAAGTAAATGGCAACCAGATACCAAAGAACAAATAAAAGTAGAGCAACGTTGGCTTAAAAGAAAAGAGAAAATTATGAGTAATGCACAAGAGTTGTATGCTCGTAAGAAAGTTTCTATAAAGATCGATAGTGCTGGTAAGCAATATTATTCATTTAAGAGTCTGGGGAATAAACAAATAAATGAAGATAATAAAATTAAAACGAAAAATAAGAAGAAGATGAATAGTAAATTAGATTATTTAAAGATTACATTCTAGTTTGACGTTGTTATTGATTATTTAGATAGAATTATTTATATATTTCCCTTTTAGTTCGCATATAATAGACTTAATATCCTTGTAAATTGTATTATTATTTGTTGTTGTATTTACATTTTGAAATTGATTAGATAATAATTTTAATTGAAAATTAAGATCATCAAAATCGATAGATTGTTGATTTTGATTCTGATCAGCAAGGTGTACGGTATGATCTATTTTATTTATTATTTTGGTCAATGTATCATCAACAGAAGCATCTCCTAACAATTTCTTTTCAAAATTAATAACCTTTTTATTAATCTTTATTAGTTGTAACAAAACCAGATGATTATAATCAATACGTTGCTCAATAATCTTTCTAGAATTAGATATTATTATATTTCTAATTATATAATAATATAAAAATGTAACAATACCATTAACCTGTATTAATTTTTTTAGAAAATCTGCAGTTTTGTTACTATTATTGTTGTTATACTTTGTAATGAGCATATCATCTGTTATTAATTTCTCGTCAGGCCATTCAATATTCATGTTATGTGGTTGTAGTTTTCTCTCGAATATACATTTGTGCTTTTCTATCAGAACAACTCTTATTCTAACGATAGTTTTAATGATGATTCTTTATCAAGTTTATCTTTAAATTTAAAATTAAAGGGTCCATTATTATTTGAAATCCCACGCGAACCCACTTTTTTATCGAAATCCGGCAATAATGCGTCAAAATATTGGAATTTATATATAATAAATGCTTAAATTTGTGAACAGAATAAATCTTGATCTTTCCTTCTGAATGTTGTATTCATATATTGAGAATTGTAAGGTCTACGTGGTTTTTTAAAACTAGATTCATTATCTTTGGCGTCTTTTGTTGTGGAGGAATTGTTGTTCTCAGAAGCTCTGGTCTTACCAGCACGCTTTTTCAATAGTTTATTGATAGTATCTTGTTTCTCTTCATCTAGTCTCTTCTCAGCAAGATTCTTACGTTTTCTATTGTTTTCTTCTCTACGTAGTTGTAATTCTTCTTGTGATAAAGCTTGATTTCTTTGTGGGGCTCCATCATCTAATATATCAAGTAGCATTCGGCTTTTGTTATTAGACGATATATTCTTTACAGTATTGGCGCTAGTAGTATCTTCTTCTTCCTCCTCATCTTCTTCTACCTTTGTTTCAGCAATTGCAGTTGAAGATACAGATGTAGACGGTAAGGTATCTTCTTCCTCTTCTACTTCAACTTCTTCATCTTCCTCCTCTTCTTCTTCTTCTTCTACCTCTTCGTCCTCCTCCTCGTCTTCATCTTCTTTTATCTCTATCTTTTTATTACTACCACCTCTATTCTTTGATACAGTAACTACTTCCTCTTCATCGAAATCTACATATTCTTCTTCTTCCTCTTCTTCGTCAACATAATCATCTTCTTCCACATCTTCTACAACACTAAGGTCATCTGTATCATCCCAATCATTATCATTAGCCATTGTAAAATCTTAGTTGTAGTTATGAATATAGTCTTGGCCGATATTATTCTCTTTTTTGGGGTTTTTAATATGTAAATTACTATGCACTTTTTATTAATTTTTTTATAGAATCAATTATTTCAGCACTCTTGAAAAAAATTAAAAGTTACCAAAATGAAGAATTAATTTAATTATTTTGGGTTAGAAATGAGGTGTCAGGATATTAATGTAAATATATGATTCTCACTCAAACTATAATGATATTATAAACACAATAAAAGTATATATAATTTCTATTTACTTTAATATATTGTTTAATATGGGTCATCACTTCCTACGTAGTTAGAGTCTTGCTCATTGTCAATAGTATTTCTAGTTCTTGGAGCCATTTTTAGTATCTTCTTGTTATATATATATATATATATATATACCGTTATATATACACTTCTGTATGTGTATCTGTGTGTTGTATTCGACTGCAAATAATAATCGTACGATTATTTAATGTCTCTTAGGGACTCCAATTGCTGTCGCCATATCTTAACGCCACATGTATATTTGTCTCACCTATACGTACCCACCTCAAGTTCTGGTAATTGAGTGCATTCATATTGTATCAGTGGGACTTGTAAGAAGGTCAAACGTGGCTTCAATAGTTAGTCGTCGTGGAAGTAGGGTTACTGTATCGAACTTATCTACACCATGTTCAATCTTAATCATTTAAAAAGATGATGAAAATATGCTGAACGAATAACAAATTACAGGAATGTAACTTATGTTGTTCGATACTAGAAAGAAAACAATTAGGGAAATGCCTTTATGCACGAACATTAATGAACAGTGACAAACTCAATATATCTGCATAAGTAAAGCAGCGATTGTTGAGGTGAGCCAAAATACACTTTCCGAATAATAATACATAGATGAGATGACAAGACAGAAAAGCTCAGAGATGTTACAGCATAGAGGACATATAGAATATATATAGATAGAGAT